>WOXC01000225.1:0-188408 GCA_011680675.1 Gymnobelideus leadbeateri
GGGAATCCAGCTCTCCATTGCGCTTGCGTACAGACTCGGTGGAGGGCTGAGCGATAGCCCGGTCTGGCTCCTGCGTCTGCGCATGCGTCATTACGGTGCGACTCGGGAGCAGAGTTCGGGAAAGGGGAGTTCAAGGAGATCCGGGGTAGAGCTGGCCGGCTTGGGTCCCGTGCGCTGCCGCCGCCGCCATGCCAGGTGTGGTAGAGCTGCCCACCTTGGACGATCTCAACGTGCAGGAGGTGAGGCCCGCTCGTGGTGAGCAATGGACAGAACTGCGTCCCGAGCCTGGGCCCTGCATCTTCCGGGCCCGGCTCCTCTCAGCGCGTCCAGGGGCCCCCTTTAGGCCGCCCCACTATCCCTGCGCCCCCTGCCCCAGCACCCCTGCATTCTCTTTCCTGGCACCCCATTTTCTTTCTGTTCATCCTGCATTCTCCTCTAAGTCACCCCATTCTTTTCCCTGTAACTCCCATTTTCTTCCTACTCACCCCTGCATTCTTATTAGTCACCCCCGTTCTCTGCCCTGTCACCCCCGTTCTTCCCTCTGTCACCCCATTCTGTTCCTACTCACCCCCACATTCTCTGTACAATTATCTCCCCCACTCCCTTCTTGGTCTCCCTCATTCTCTTCCCAGTAAACTACTTACTGCACTTTATCAAGGAATTGTCCCTCCTCATACTCTCTACCTCCCCTAGTGGGGCCTAACTTTCCTCTACCCCCCACTTTTACTTTGAGATGATCACCTCTATCTGGGCCAGATTTGGGAGACCCCTAAGGAATGACTACTCCTGTCTATTACACGAGGGCGGCGGTGGCTTTCCCTGTAAGGCAGCCTCTACAACCTCAATTCACTCCCCAAACACATGATTATTGATCCCTTCTTTCCTGTTCATCTTTCCTTCAACTCTCTACCAGACTTGAACCCCCCCCCCTTTTTCCACCTAGAGCGTTCCCCAACTCCCTTGGACCCTTCCACCTCCTCTCCCTAAGTGTGAAACCTAATGGTCCCTGCCATCCTTTCCTACTCCTTTAGATCCTCTTTAGTCTTTCTGGATGTAAACACAAGCCCTGTTTGTGGACCCTGAGGAATACTCACTGTCAGTGTGAGGCATTTTACTTTCTCTCTCTCTCTGTCCTGCTGGTGACAGTCAGATAGGTTTGTATCCAGACCTTGGTGAGGTGCTTATCCTTAGTATCAGGAGAGCCCTTTAGCTTTGAGCAGTTAACAGAGACCTCAGACTCAGTAGTTGTCTTGTAGCTTGTAACCAGTAAGTAGCCAGTAGCAAAAGTTGGGCCCAGGAACCTGGGCATTATGATTCTATTTCTAGTGGCTGTGGATGTCAGCCTGACCTTGTCTGCGCTGTGTTGGAGCAGAAAGAACCCCAGAATGGGATTAGGAGAACTTGTCAGTGTCTCCTTGGCTAATTCAATAACTATTTGACTTTGTTAGAGCAGGGATAGAGTATCTGTGTGCTTTAGGTAAGATTTGAATATTGCATATATATATGTATATATATATGTATATGTATATAGATATAGATATATCCGTAATGTGTTGGTCAGTTTTGCTGAACTTTATTTCTCTGTCTAAATTTTTGTTGTGGTGGTTATAAGGGATGGCTCATTAGATAAGTGGTGGGGGTGGAGGAGGGAGGAGGAGAAGGAATGTTTACAAGTAAAGGTGATGGAAAAACAAAAGATCAATATCCTGATGAAAGGGAGCCATCACTAGAATATATGCCTCTTGATTTGTCACTAACTTTTTTAGGATTGTAGAAAGTGAGATTCTCTGGCATGAATATAAGGGGGTTTTTGTTTTGTTTTTTTTTGTGGGGGGGGTTGGTTATGGTTTTGTTTGTTTGTTTGTTTGTTTGTTTTAGGGTTTTGGATGGAAACTAGAACTGTGATTTCATTAATAGAGGGAACTCTTAGGTGAGGAACCTCCCTCTATCAATGCTTGTAGCTTTAGAGAATCGTACTGAGAGATTAAGGGCAAACAGGTTATTAGATGAAGCCTGAATTTGAGCCCAGGTCTGTTATACTGCAGAGCACCGTACCGTAAGGACAACAATCTGTCTTATTTTAACTTTGTGTTTCTCCTGGCACCTAACCCAGTGTTCTGCATACAGTATGTCTTTAGGTGAAAACGAGTAAATTAACGAATGACCTCTTTTTTAACCCAGTGGAACTTGGCAGCCAGACTTGGGTTTGTCTGAGTCCTAACACTTACTAGCAATGTTGTCTTAAACAAGGAACTTAAAGGGCTCTGACCCTCAGTTTTCCCCATCTGTACCTCGGTCAACAAGATGAGGAGAGCTGCACCATCTATCCCCTCTGTCAGAGGGTGGTTGTGAGGGAAGTGCTATCTAAAAAATGTCACATACATGTGAAGGGATATTGTTGTTGTGAGAAAGGAATTGGTACATAAAGAATGTACCAATTAAAGAATACATATAAATACTTAAAGACTTCAACTAACAAGAATGTATTTTGGAAAAAGGTACTGAATAAATGTGTGAGTATAGTGGATAAAGAGTTGTTAATGACTTCCACTTCAATAATTGTTTGTTGAATGCATACTATATTCTAGGTCCTGAGATAAATGTTGTGGAGCTTGGGGGTGGGGATAAAGTCCAATCTAGACCCTTCTCTCTTCTCCCTCTATGCTGCTTTACTTGATCTCATAGCTCCCATGGATTTAATTACCATCTCGATGCTGATGCTTTTCAAATCTGCCTATCCTCCCCAGGCTCTCTGCTTATTTCCAATCTTGAATCTCCAACTCTCTTTAACACACCTCAGACTTGATGTCCAGTAAACATAATAAATTCCATGTATCTAGAATGGACCTCATTATCTCCCCTTTCTTTCCCCCAGTCTACCCCTGCTCTTGCCTTCCCTGTTACTGTAGCGGGCAACACCATCCATCTAGTCCCCTCAGGTTTGCAACCCAGGAGTCATTACTGTCTCTCATTTTTCCCTCCCACCCAATATTCAATCTATTGCCAAGGCCTGTCAAATTTCACATTTGCAACATCTTTCATATGTACCCCATTCTCTCCTCTGACACTGCCACCACTCTAGTGCAGGCCCTCATCATCTCGAACCTTGGTTATTACAATAGCCTGTTGGTATGTCTGTCTCAGCTCTCTTCCCATTCTCCTCATCCTCCATTCAGCCATCAAAGTGATTTTCCTCAAGCAAAGGTTTGATCATGTTGTCCACTCCTCAGTAAACTTCATCGACTTCCTCTTGCCTCCAGAATCAAATATAAAATGTACTATTTGGCATTCAGAGCCCTTTATAACCTAGCTGCCTCCTACCTTTCTAGTCATCTTACTTTTTCTTTCTTAATACAAGTTTGAATTTGTTGATGATGCTGATTGTCATCTTGTTTCAACTTCAGGTACTACAATCATTTCCTTTGAGACCATAGCATCTTTTGACCATTTGGGCAATCTATGTCTCCTCCCTTACCACCTGTCTTTCACAGCAAATATGTATATATATGTATAGTTTTTATTGTAGTTTTCTGTAATTATTTCACTATAACTCTATTTTTCCTTTCAAAGAGGTCCTTTAGGACTGTTGCCTGTAGTTGGAGGCAGCTTATATTCTAATCAATATAGTCATTAAGATAGATGGTAAAGCATCAGTTTCCTCAAGGAGCTTATAATCTAATAGCACAAGTTTGATTAAGGAACTTATTTCTGTTCACAACTATGTGATTCCTTTAAAACTTTTTTTGCAGGTAAATGTCAGTTCTGCTGTGCTAAAAGCTGCAGCCCATCATTATGGTGCACAGTGTGATAAAGTCAATAAAGAATTTATGCTTTGCCGCTGGGAAGAGAAGGACCCAAGGCGATGTTTAAGTGAAGGGAAACTTGTCAATCAGTGTGCTCTGGATTTCTTCAGGTAAAGATTTCTCTGTGTAAATGCCCTGACACAAAAGACCAGTTGGTTAACCAAAATAAATTCATCAAAATGCTTACTATGTGAAAAGCATTGTACTATGTCCTGGGGATACAAAGACAGTATAGTTCCTGCATTCAAATGGCTTACATTGTACTTTAGGAATATACAAAGTAATTTGAGACTGGACCAATTAGTAATGGGAGAATCAGGAAAGCTATCATAGAGGAAACCCTGAAGGAAGATCAAAGAATCATAGACTTAGAGAGAAGGTACTGTATAGGTCACCTAAGCCTGAGGTGTCAAACACCAGCTGCAACACTCGCCTTGCAGCCTGAGCCTGATTAAAACGTAATTGGGAAATATTTAACAACATAAATAAAAATATAGTAGGACATGGATAATATTAATATGTGGTTTTCTAAGTTAGTATTCCTGCAGGAATCTTTATATATGGTTTAGTGGCCCCTATTTCTATATGAATTTGATACCACTGATCTATCCCAACCCCCCTATTTTGCATATAGGATAACTGAGGTGGAGATGTTCACTAACTTGCCCAAGAATACACAGCAGTCCTGAGATTTTAACCTAGACCTTCTCACTCTAAGCCCAAGACTATTCTAATAGACAGAAATGAAGAAGATGTGGCATTTCAGGCATTAGGAACAATTTGTACAAATTCATAAGAGTTGAGAGACAGAAAGTAAAATTTAGGAAATAGCTGATAGAGGATAATAATGTGAAATAAAACTTTAAAATTGTTGTCTTGCTGCATATTCACAGTAACACTCAGAAAAGGAAGCTGCAGAGACAAATTTTAAAATGGGTGAAGGACTTCAGGGGTGAAACATAGCAATATATGTATTTTCCCATTGTACTGTCTGTGCTCTTTATAATAAGAGGAATTATTGTTTAATTGATTTATGATATTATTGATTGATATGTGATATCATTATTATTATTATATAAACATATTATTATAACACAATATATATAATATATAATTATAATATATAATATAATAATAATATATAATATTATTATTATATAAATAGTAGCTTATTAGGCTTAGCAGTTTCCAACTTCTTTCATTACTGCAACTCCAGGAAGTGTGTAGTGCAAGTATTGTCTCATATTGGAAACTGTGGCTTAGAGAGATGATTTGTTCATGGCTCAAAGCTGTCTCCTAATACTAATTCAATGGCTTTTTCCATTCTAATATATTCATTTGTAAAACATGTACAATAATAATAATAATAATAGAATTAATTTAGGAAAAGCTCAAAATAAGACTTCAGAAATTGGAACTTTTAGGGGCGGCTAGGTGGCACAGTGAATAGAGCGCCGGCCCTGGAATCAGAAGGACCTCAGTTCGGAGCTGGCCTCTGACACTTAATCCGTACAAACAAAAACCTAGCCGTGTAACCTTGGGCAAGTTACTTAACCCCAATTGCCCTAAAGGGGCGGCTAGGTGGCGCAGTGAGTAAGAGCATCGGCCTCGGAGTTGGGATGACCCGATCAGATCCGGCCTCAGAAAATGAGCACCCACACATAAATAATAATGACTAGCCGTGTAACCTTGAGCAAGTTACTTAACCCCAATTGCTTTAAAAAAAAAAAAGAAATTGGAACTTTTAATTTTTTAAAGGAGATTCTCAACATCATAATTTCTTATGGTTTAGGTATTCCATGTTCCCATGGTCAAAGTTTCTTTGTCACTTTGTCCTGTGGTGCCTGAAAGCTTCCTTGGGAGAATGTCAGGGGAGAGTTAGGTTGTATGGATTCTGAGGTGAAAGGGATGAGCTTGAAGTGATGAATTACCTCATAAATAACCAATTAAAGCTGTCATAAATCATGGAATTGTAGAATAGTAGTGTCAGAAGGAACCTTAGAGACTATCTAATGTAGTTCTTCTCATTTAACAAGTGAAAAAAATGAGACCCCATATTGACTTAATCACTCCCTTACAATAAATTAGTGGCAGAGCTAGGTCTTGAAGCCTGGCGTCCTGATTCTTAGCCCAGTACTCCTTCTACTATATTATGAATGTCTGGATTAAAAACTGTACTAGAGTTCATTTTTGCAGGGGGAGGGGTATCCTGAATTGACCTCTATCATCGTCATCTTGCTGTATAGAGGCATACTTTCTATTAAACTTGTTTTATAAAAAGGTCATTAATACATTGTAACTGAATTTTGACTGCATATTTGTTAAAAGAAATTTTTTTCTTTCCTTTTCATTGTGAGGAGGGGAGGTAGGAGGAAGAAAGGACAAGTTTTGTTAGTTAAAATAAGTTAAAAATAAATTTAAATAGAATATAATTAAATTCTACATTATACGCCTTCATTTAACTGCTTATATAAGATAGAAACCTATCTAACAATCTAAGGCAGTCCTTAAGCCCTAATTGGAGTAACTCTCCCAAGCACCTCTGGTCTGTCTGTCATTTCAGTTGGAAGTTGTCTTAAGAAATAAATCCCCCTCTTCTCACTGCAGTTTTACCTCATACTATGTCCAACAATCAACTAGATCATGCAGAGCACCATTCCTAGTGTTGAGTAGAAAGCCCAGGGTAGGTTCAGAGCATAGAGAATAGTTCAGTTTGGGTGCATGTAAGGGAACAGCATAAGAAAGAGGGCTAAAAAGGAGGAATGGTGTCATACTTGCTAGTTATGTGGTGGAGAAGCTTTTTATTCAGGTCTGGTCCATTCCATCTCCGAGGTATTGTGATTATATACCAAGCCCTTCACAGTCAGTTTTGTCTATTAGTTAAGTCTCTAACTTCACTTGCCAGGCAATAGGAAGTTACACTAAAGATTTTCTGAGCAGAAGAGTGACTTGACTACATCTCTGCTTAAGAATGATTATTTTTGTAGCAGTAAAAAGATGGATTGGAGAGAGGGAGATTGAAGACAGGAAGACCTGTTAGGAAGCTCTAGTTGTTAGGAGAGGCAACATGATAGCATGCATGGAGTGCTGGCCTTAGAGGGAGGAATGGCCACATCCTGCCTCTGATATTTGGTAGCTTTGTGACCAAAGGCAAGTCACTTAGCATTTCTAAACCTCAGTTTCCTCATCTATATAAAATAGGGATGATAATACCTGTAGTAATTACCTTATAGAGTCAAATAAAATACTCAGCACTTTACAGACTTTAAGAATTTATGCAAATTAACTATCATTTATTTTGGTAGTCCATGTGAGTGTAATAAAATCTTTTACTAAAGTGATGGTAGTGGGAATTGAGAGGAAATGATTGTGAGATGTGTTGATAACTTGCTAACTCATTAGACATGAAAGAGAAGTGAAAGGGAAGAGTTGAAGATAACCCTAGATTATAAACAAGAGAGAATCTCAAGTCTCTCCCCATTTCAGTCCATCCTACACTCAGCTGTCACATTGATCTTCCTAAAGAATAGATCTGACTATGTCACTGCTCTATTCAGTAAACTAGTGGCTCCTCATGACCCCTAGGATCAAATATGAAATCTTTTTGGTTTTCAAAGCCTTTTATAACCTGACCCCCTCCTAGCAATACTGACCTCCTTGCTATTCCTGGAACAAGGTAATCCATGTTCTGACACTGGCTGGCTGTCATCCATGGCATTCTCATCCTTCCCATTTCTGCCTCCAGTCTTCCCTGGCTTTCTTCAAATGTCAGCTAAAACTACAACTTCTACAGGAAGTGTTTCCAATCAACTTTTAATGCTTAGTAGTGCCTTTCCTCTATTGAGTATCTTCACTTTCTTCTATAAAGCTTGTGTATGTATATGTAATATAGTGAGATTTATCTATATCTAGATATCTGTATTTTGTTTGTACTTAATTGTTTCCATGTTGTTCCCGTTAGACTGTAAGCTTTGAAAGTAGTCTTTTGCCTTTCTTTGTGTCCCTCACACTTAGCATAGTAGCCTGGTTCATAGTAGCAGAGCTTTGCACATAGTAGGCACTTAACAAATGTTTGTTGATTGAATGAGAGATGGTGAATGATGATGCTGAAGAGTTAGTGAACTCAGAAAGAGCAGATTTTGGGCATGTTGAGTTTGATAGTCAGTGGGACGTGCAACTACATTGCATGCAAATCTGAGACTTAGATTTTTCTAGGACCAGCTAATAATCAATACTATCTCATTTATTATAGTTAACACTTTGTATATCTAGCATTGTTAGGGGCACTGTTATGTGGTAAGGGGAGGGGGAGGAATTTACAATAAAGACTTTTTCAGTGGCATTAAACTTCAAGCACCAAAACAGTTTTCCTTCTTTAGGATAGAAGTCTTTCTAAAGTGAAATACACATTTTCTCATAAACAGAGAATACTTGAGATAGCATAACCTTCTCTTGATGATCCAGAGCTGTCATTATGTATATTAGTTGATGTGCTATTCTGTAAAACACTGCTTAGAGGTCTTAGAATGTACTTTGTGTTTTTGACTTCTTGTGTCAGCTTTTTGTAATATTCCTGTCTTCTCTCTCATAGTCATTGTCATTTCTCCTAGTCATTGCCTGCTGCTACTACAGTTCTTCAAATTCCCTCCTTACCACTTCTTAATTTGCTTCTAATCTGCTCTGGTTTTAGGAATCAAATTAACTTATTTGAATTGGGTGTACAAAGTGTAAACAGGCTCCTTATCAGGGAGAGAGAGTTGGGGCTTTATTTAACTCTGTGACATCTGTTTTGATTTCTCTGTGGCCTTTTAGGCCAATTTTCTGGTTTTTAAGTATCTTTTCAATAATAAACCTTACTCATAATCAAGATTTTTATAAAAACATTGACATAATAGAAAGAGTGCTAGATTTGGAATCAGAAGGTCTACGTTTTAATCTCTTCACATCTCTTATTCTTTGTTTCCTCATTTTGAAAAGGCGTGCTTGTACTACTTACTTTTTAAGTTTATTGTGAACACTAATTGAGATAATGTAAGTAACGTACTTTGGAAATAACATTTTATACATATACACACTTAAGGATCATCGTCATCATTACTGTTATTATTGTTATTACCTACCACTTTTATCCCATTGATTGTAATAAGCATTAATTCATTGCATGCTGTTTTCTAAGCTATCCCTATGCTAGGGATAATAAAAACAAAAATGAAACAGTTTCTGCCCTCATGGAGCTCACATGCTGTCGGGTAGGATGATGTTTACAGATGATAAAATAGAGTCAATTCTGGGGATGAGTAGGGAGAGCAAATAGCAACAGGGAGAATCAATAGACCTCTTGGAGGAGGCAGAACTTTAGTTGAGTCATGAAAGAAGCTCGGGAGTCCTGTGAGGGAGAGGTGCAGAAGTCGTGCATTCCAGGTCTGTGTGAAGGCTCCATCTCCAGATGGAGACAGAATATTGTGCAGGTCAGCCTGGCTAGAGCAGAGAATGTGTGGAGGAGGTTTCACATGCAGTAAACCTAGAAAGTGAGGCTAAAACTAGATTGTGAAGAACTTAAGTGCCAAAGAAACAAGTTTTCCCTTTTTTTTTTTAAGACATAGTTTGAAACATTGGAGTTTCTTGAGCAGGAGAGTGATATATAGTCAGACCTCTCTGCTTTTGGAACATCAAATTTGTCAGCTGTGTGGGGGATAGATTGAAGAGAGAAACTGTCTTTTGAGTTTTATCCTAAGATGTACTATGCTAGAATTTAGAATTGGAAGGGACCTTAGATATCACATAGGCTTTTTCTCCCACTTAAGTTTGTAGAAATTGAGATCCATAGAAATTAAGTGATATGCTCGCAGATTACAGTTATATGATTAACAGAGATACACAGATAACAAAGCCTAACTTTGAATCCACGTTTCCTGATTTCAAATCCAGTAGCCTTTCTGTTTCACTATATTGCCTCTATGCTTTTTCTCACATTCATCTTTTTTCCTCCCCATTTTGCTTCCCAGTAAGCTAACTTCCTAGTTCCTGCCTTTCAGGAGTATAAAGACACACTGTGCTGAGCCCTTTACTGAGTATTGGACCTGTCTTGATTATTCTGATCTTCAAGAGCTTCGCCGATGTCGCAAAGAACAGGCAAAATTTGACAACTGTGTCCTGGATAAACTGGGTTGGGTGCGCCCTGACTTGGGAGAACTGTCAAAGGTAAAAGACTTATAGATTATCTTGTTCTTGAACCAATAGTTGGGTAAAGGCAGGAGGAGCACTTGGAGAGAAGTAGGGGAGTATGCTCATTGATGTTAGCCCTTAATTGTCACTGTAAATATGGTGGGCTTCCTGAAATCCAAGTTTGCAAAACAGAAAAATGAGATTGGATGGTTACTCATATTTGAGAAACAATTTTGTTTTATAGAAAGATCCCTTTCCTAGAGTGCTTGTTTTCAGATCAGTTTGGGGGAGAGGGGAGGACTTAAAGGGAAGAGAAAAAGGGAAGAAAAGAAAAATGAAGCATTAATGATTGTGATAATAAATCAGTAGGGAAAATAATAGCTTGGTGTATGGAAAATCAGAAGGCTTGGAGATTTTGCTACTAGCAAATCACTCTCTCTGAGACTCAGTTTCCCATTCTCTAAAATGAGGGAGTTAGATTAAATAAATGCTAACATTCTGTGCTCCATTACTGTCCATTCTAAGACCCCTTCTAGCTCTATCATTGTGTTTTTAGAATCACTTCCAGCTCTAATATTCCCTACTCTAAGTATCTTTTCCTGTCATAAATTTCAGGACCTAAATGGCCATCTAACTTTACCAATACTGGAAAAAGAATTCCCTCTAAAACACCCCAGAACAGCTTATCCAGTCATTGTATGCAGACCTCAGAACTTCTTATTTCCTGATTCAGCCCATTCCTCTGATTATTGGAAAGTTATTCCTTACATCAAGCTTAAATTCACATCTCAGTTTCTGTTTTTTTTGTTTGTTTGTTTTTAAGCAATTGGGGTTAAGTAACTTGCTCAAGGTTACACGGCTAGTCATTATTTATGTGTGGGTGCTCATTTTCTGAGGCCGGATTTGATCTCGGGTCATCCCAACTCCGAGGCCAGCACTCTTACTCACTGTGCCACCTAGCCACCCCTTTAGGGCAATTGGGGTTAAGTAACTTGCCCAAGGTCACACGGCTAGGTTTTTGTTTTGTGTGGGTTAAGTGTCTGAGGCCGGCTCCGAACTCAGGTCCTTCTGACTCCAGGGCCGACGCTCTACTCACTGCGCCACCTAGCCGCCCCTTCTGTTTTGTTTTTTTTTTAATGGGATAATAATGTCACCTAGGATACAAGGTTGCTTCAAGGATCTAATGAGAGAACATCTCTAGAGAGCTCTAAGAACCTTACATCCTGTATAAAATGAGCTACTTTTGTGATTACAACAGATGACAGAACCACTCAGTTCTCTTTGGATTCTGTCTTCTCTCACAAGGAGAAGACTCAAACAGCATCTAGCACAGTATTTAGATAATTATAGGCGCTCAATAAATGTTTCTTGAATGAATGATTTTAGGACTAGAAGACATAACAAATAGGACTAATAAGGAGTTGAATCCCAAGATAAATAAGGACACAGTAAGAGAGACTTTAGCTGCCCTTGAGAAACTCAGGTTACCTGGCCTATGTGAGACACATCATACATTCTGAAAGAACTGCAAATGTGATTGTGAACTATTAACGATCTTTAAGGGAGAAGACCATAGTAATGAAGAAGGACAAATGTTGGCCCAATTCTCAGAAAAGACAAGAAAATGAACCCATTAACTCTGAGCCAGTGATCTTGACTTTCGTTACTGACAAGATTCTAGAAAGTATTATTAAAGGAATGGTTAGTAAACATCTAGAAAAAGAAGTGATTGCAAAGAGCCAGCAAGACTTCATTAAGAGCAGATCATATAAACTAACATAATTTTTTTTTTTTACCAAGCTACTAGAGCAGGGAATGCAATAGATCATATTTTATCTGAGTTTCAGCAAAGCATTTGATAAAAACTTTCATGTTATTATTGTAGAAAGGATGGAAACATGCAAGTTAAATGGAGATAAATGTAGAATCTTACACATAAATATAGAATCTTTGAACCCAGAAGAGACTAAAAAAAAATAAATGAGAGCGGCTAAGTGATTTGCCCAAGGTCATATGTGTCTGAGGCAGAATTTTAACTCATCTTCCTGATCTAAGGGCTGTACTGTATTCACTACCCCACCTGACAGTACATCATTTTATCTGTCCTGAGCAGTAGTCCTGTCTTTTTTTTTTTTAATTCCCTTCTTTCTGTCAATATAGATGTAAAAAAAACAAAAAAACAAAACCAACTCCCTTTTGTGGTCTTCAGCTTTTGATGTTAACCTCAGCTTTTTTATTTTTTTTGGATTTTACTCCTGACTGTGTTCTTACAGGACCATGAGATACTTTTGTATTCTTCCTCTGTCTTCCCTTGCTTCCCTCTTCTGTATATATATTTTTTTAACTTAAGTTAGTTGAGTTCCCTGTATATTAACATCAGCCATGTCAGGCAACTCCCCTTTTTCTTTCTCATTGAGGGAGCATCAGAGAAGGGAAGTTACCTGCCTGAGGGGCCCACAGGTAGGTAGTAGGGTGGTAGAGCTCCACTCCACTTTTTTTTTTTTTTTTGCGATTTTTGGAGGGGGAAGGCAGGGCAGTTGGGGTTAAGTGACTTGCCCAAGAAGTGGCTAGTAAGTGTAAGTGTCTGAGCCTGGATTTGAACTCAGGTCCTTCTGACTCCAGGGCTGGTGCTCTATTTACTGTGCCGCCTAGCTGCCCCTTCCATCCCACTTCTTTAGACTTCATGTGCAGGTCTCCTGCCAACACACTAGGATGTTCACAAGGTATAAACTAGGAGTGGAACTGTGGGGTGAGGATGGAGAAGAATCAGCAATTTTCTCCAGAGATAGCTTGTTGTAGTAGAAAAGGTACTGGTCACAATACTTGGATTCTTTTGAGTATCAGCTGTGTATTTATGGGCAATTCATTTCATGTCTTTAAGCTTTAGTTGTCTAGGAGATTGGCCTAGATAGTTATTCTGTGCAAAGTTCAGTCAGGAGAAACTCTTGTTCAAATCTGGTTCTCACACTGACTGTTGTGTGACCATAGGCAATTCAACCTGAGTCCCCTTTTCTGTGCTAACTCTTGCATTGCCTGCTTCAGAGTATTACTGTGAAGAAATTACTTTGTAATTTTTAAAGCCCTGCAAAAATGGAAATGCCTGCTACTACACACCTTTCTCCTAAAACTGTCCTTTGCTTCTCTTCTTCCCCTTTTCAGGTTACAAAAGTGAGCACGACTAGACCTCTACCGGAGAATCCCTATCATTCTAGACCAAGACCAGATCCAGGTCCTGCTTATGAGGGAGATTTGAAGCCTGCAAAACATGGCAGCCGATTCTATTTCTGGAACTGGTAGAAGAAAGAGCTATATGTAGGGAGCTCAAACTTGAAGACAGCCTCAAGCAAGGAGTACAGAATTAAGACTCTTGTCCAGCTTCTCTGCAGGACCAGTGGGTCCTTTCCAGGAAAATAAAAAAAGAAAACCTAATTTATGTGGCTTGGCACTTATTTTATACTGTTTCCTGATTCTTAGGGCAAACTAGCTATTTAGTAAAGCTTTAAAGGAAATCACATTATTTCATATTTTATTTAACTTTCCGACCTTTTCAGTTGATTTCCCTTTCTTGTTTTCAGGCTTCTGGAGTACTGCTCTTTGTATTTCTCTTTCAGATAGTGGAGGTCATGGTCATGCATTCAGAAGTGGGCTGTGACTGAAGAGACCTGAGTTTGAGTGTCACTGCTTTCACTGTCTTTGGTCATGTCTCTTCCCCTCTCTCAGGTGCAGATATAAGGTGACTTGCCAAATGTTACATGATTGCAAGTGCCATCAGCAGGATTTGAACCTGGTTCCTTTGATATAAAAATCCAGTGCTTTCTTCATTATACCATGTTTGCATTCCTGGTTGCCAAGAGTCACAACACCACTTGAAGCTGACCCCTCTTCTGAATACAGGAATATCCCACCTAACATTATTAATGGGCTGTGGGGGAAATAAGACTTAAAGTGAAGAAACATTAGGGCTTGTACTTCTATCACCACATTACAAAAACATGGATGAGGAGTCGACCATTTGTAATTTTGGTGTGGTTGTGTGACTGCTGTGTGCCTTCGCAATAATGTTTTACAGTATTAATTCAGGTGGATCTTGCTTCTTTGATTTTTGCCTGGAATTCCTCCAAATGAAGAATTCACATTTATACTTTCTGTGAAAGTATAAGTAAGTAACATACGACATGAATATTGAACTCAAACTGCCAGTTGGTTCCAATTTGTGCTTGACGTGTCCTGGAGGAGACCTGACACCTCATTGTGATAGAGATAACTCTGGGTTCTCAGAGGTTCTGACAATCCATGCTAGCTGGAGAAACTCCAAATACAGAGCAGACAACTGAATATACATACAGAGAGGTCTACCACTAGAACTTTAACCACTCCGTCAATGACTGTAGGTGTAGCCAGCTCATGAAGAACCCCTCCTACGTTGAGGGAGAGTTATGTTTCATAGATTGAGACAGGACCCACATTGACCAAAATTATAGATGAATTAAAGTATTTCTCTTCATTATGTGCAGTAGTGGTTAGGGAAAGGGGTGGTGAGGGATTGAAAATAAGTGCAGAGAAGCTTATCAACAAAAGGCAGGCCAACGTGATTTTTTTTTAAACATGGCAATTTGTGAACAGACTCTTAAAAAATTTTCTCCCAATTACATGTTAAAACAACAATTAAAAAAAAAAAGTTTTGACTTTCAGAGTCTATCCTTTTCATCCTTGTATAAGAAGGCTCAAATAAAAAAGAAAGTGAAAAATAGTATACTTTTGTCTATTCAGACAATATCACTTCTTTCCCTGGAGATAGTAAGTCATTCGTAGTTCTTCATCACAATGTTACTGTTACAGTATCACTTTGCATTAACTCATGTAAGTTGAAGACTGATGCTTTTTTGTTGTCTGGGGTTAAGTGACTTGCCCAGGGTCACAGCTAGTACATGTCAAGTGACTTAACACTGGAGATTCTAGGACCTGTGCTCTATCCACTATGCCACCTAGTTGTCTTGACTGATACTCTTAAAGAAGTGTGATCTACATTGGTAAAGGAAGGACTCATAAATAGAAAAGAACATTGAATTAGGAACTAGCTTGACGCCGCTCACGAGAGATTTTCAGTGTTAAAATTTATGCCTCAGAAATTGGCAAATGCTAGAAACTGAGACTTAATTTATTGTTTTGTTGATTGTTCATACTTAAAAATGATGGAGAGGGGTGGCTAGGTGGCACAGTGAATAGAGTACCAGCCCTGGAGTCAGGAGGACCTGAGTTAAAATGTGACCTCAGATACTTAACACTAGCCATGTGACCTTGGGCAAGTCACTTAATCCCAATTGCCCTGCCCTCCAAAAAGCAAAAAAAAATAAAAATGATGGAGAAAATGTTAATGCAGATTAAACTTTAAAAATCTTTTATATACACCCCCCCCCCCCCAAAGAGTCAGTTGTTAAATATTTACCAGCACACTCCTGGAGTCAGGAGTTTGAGTTCTAGCCTTACCATTTTAGTTATAGTATGCTCTTGGGCAAATCATTTCCCCTCTCTGGGCTTGCTTTCTTATCTGTTAAGTGAAATTAACTAAAAGATTTCTCAAGATCTTGTCTACCTCTCCTAATCTGTGGTTCTATGACCATGGTTCTTTCAAAATATAGCATTGGAGGGGGCAGCTAAGTGGCAAAGTAAGTAGAGCACCAATCCTGGAGTCAGGAGGACCTAAGTTCAAATCTGGCCTCAGACATAGACACTTACTAACTGTGTGACTTTGGGCAAGTCACTTAACCCCAAGTGCCTTGCTTTACTCCCCTCAAAAAAAAAAAAAAATATATATATATATATATATATATATATATATATAAAATTGGAGACCTTTAAGGCCTCCTCCAATGCTGGAGAGCCAATATAAGTGCTTGAAAGAAAATGTTATGTAAGTGAGAAGATATTTTGGAAGTAACGTGGGGCATAAGGGAGAATAGTCAGACTAAGTCAGAGAGACGTGGGTTCAAGTTCTGACTCCCAACACAACTAGCCAGGTGACTTGGGACAAATCATTCAACCTTCTGAGCTTTATTTTCCTTATTAATAAAGTGGAGATATAAACTCTTATCATTTGACTCAGAAGTATGTAATACAGTAAGCACTTTCCAGTGTTTGCACTATCTACCTCACAGGGTAGTTGTGAGAAAGGTGTTTTGTAGACCTTAAAAGTATTATATAAATTGGAGTTACTAAAGAATTGACTCCTTTGTTCCCAAATAACTTCCTAGAATTTAGATTCTGAGCTTTCTTTTCTGACATCACTAGCTAGTAGACAATAGATTTCCCTGAAGGTCCACTGAGTTGAAGTTTCTAGTACTAAACAGACTGAACATTCCTAGGCTGAAAAAAATTATCAAGGTGTCTTGTCCTATAACCTATTTCAATAACAAAGAACTGGGAACTAGGAGGGCTCCACCCTCCTACAACTTGTCCAGTCTGGCTCTAAGTCTAAAGAAATTAGTTTCCACCACTTCCCCTTTACATCCCATTTTCAGGCATTGCTCGCCAGATGTTTTTCCTGATAGACACAGGAGGTGTAGTCTGAACTTCCAACTCCAAAGCCCGGAAGCTGGGAGGTCTGGGTGTCAATTCCAACCCTGGGTGTGTTCCTTAACCTCTATAAGAAGTGGAAATTGAGGACAAATAAAGGGACAAGTGCTTATCTACCTCTTGGGCAGGTTATATATGTGTGTTTATAAAACTTTTCAGTTCAAAGCACTGTTACAATGTCTTTTTAAAATTCACAGTGACCATAATGCAGCAATTCTACCAGCTACATCTCCCTCTTTAATACTTACACTTTTTGGCACTGCCACTAACTGGCTACGTGATCTTGGACAAATCATTTCACTTTTATGGGCCTCAGTGAGGGGTTGGGCTAAATGCTCTTAACATTCAATTCTGACATCTTAACATTCAATGTTTTAAAGTCCTTCCAGCTATAACATTGTGCTCTATGTTCTTACAATGTCTGAAATCTCTTCTACTAATAACATTTTATATGTACATGCTGTAACATCCTTATATTCTAAGTTTCAATTCCATTCAACAAATATTAAGCAGCTGATATATGCAAGGCACTCAAATAGGCAGTGGTGATAAGAAAGGAAAAATTATGCAACCCCCTCTCCTTAAGGAGTTTACTTTTACAAGGTTTCTTTTACCTATAGCATACTATAATTGTACTGATATTTTATCTTCTAAAATCCCTTCCAACTCTATTCATTCAGTCCATCAATAAGCAGTTATTAGGCTATTAGTGCAGACAGACCAAAGAGAAGCAGGCCCTTTCCCTTGACAAGTTTATAATCTCACCATAGTCTAGATATAATTTTGGAAGGAAAGCATTATTGGTGGGGGAGACAAGGGAAAAAAATCTCACATAAAAGATAGCAAAGCACTTCAGTGGAGCTTTGCAGAAAATGAGGGGTTCCAAGAGAGAGAAGAGTCAATGCATTGTGGGCCTGAGGGCAGCCAGTGGGAAATCCTGGAGGTAAGAGCTAGAGAGTTGAGTAAGAAGAACACAAGAAGCTACTTTTACTGTATCACATACTTCTTTGAGCGCGTTAATTTTATATTCAGAAACCTTCAGTGGCTACCTTTTCCCTACTGAATAAAATACAAATATTCAGTAGGCAATGGGGAGCCACTGGAGGTTTCTGACCTCTTAAAGTCCTCTTCAAGGTCTAATTCAGATGTCTCCCCCTCCTTGAAGCCTTACTTGGACCACTGTACCCTCTACTCACCAAGTACTTTGAGAAATTTGAAGAGAGGAAGATCACTAAATGATCTCTATAATATCTTTTTAATTTTAAATATTTTAGTTTTTCCAATTACATGTAAAACTATTTTTAACATAAATTTAAAAAAAAGTTGGAGTTCCAAATTCCCCCTCTCCTTCCTCTACCTCGTCATTGAAAAGGCAAGCAATTGATATAGGTTTTACATGCAAAACATTTCCATATTTGTCATGTTGTAAAAGAAAGCAGACCCCCAAAAAACCCCAACCCCCCCAAATAAAATAAAAATAGTATGCTTTGATCTGCATTGAGACTCCATTAATTCTTTCTCTGGAGGTGGATAGCATTTTTCATCACAAGTCTTTCCGAATTGTCTTGGATCATTGGGTTATTAAGAATAACTAAGTCACTTACAGTTGATCACTGTACAACATTACCATTACTGTGTACAATGCCCTCCCAGTTCTGTTCATTTCACTTTGTATCAGTTCATGTAAGTCTTTCCAGGTTTTTATAAAACTATCCTGCTCATCATTTCTTATGGCACAATAGTATTCCATGACATTCATATGCCACAACTTGTTTAGCCATTCCCTAATTGATGGGCATCCCCTTTTCCAATATTTTGCCACCACAAATAGCAACTAAAATTTTTGGTACATATAAGCACTCTCTCTCTCTCTCTCTCTCTCTCTCTCTCTCTCTCTCTCTCTCTCTCTCTTTCTCTCTCTCTCTTTCTCTCTCTCTGTGTCTGTCTCTTTTTGTCTCTGTCTCTGTCTCAGATACAGACCTAATAGTGGCATTTCTGGGTCAAAGAGTATGCATAGTTTTACACTTTTTGGACATAGTTCCAAATTACTCTCCAGAATGGTTGGGTCACTGGGGCAGCTAGGTGGTACAGTGAATAGAATACCAGCCCTGGAGTCAGGAAGACCTGAATTCAAAGTCAGCCTCAGACACTTGACACTAGCTGTGTGACATTGGGCAAGTCACTTAACCCTAATCACCTTGCCTCCCCCTGTGGGGAGCCAAGTTTGAGAGCCCTACTGTCCCATAGCAGGACTGAGAAAGTGTGGGAGCCCTGTGGTCCCCAAGATGGGCTGAGAAAGAATCACTGACCCAGAGGTTGCTAATGGAGGAATAAAAAGAGACAGATTCTAGGAATGGTGAAAGTAAAGAGCCAGTGTTTATTGTTTCAGGCACAGCTTTATAAAGCCATAATTCTCCTCCCTAATTGTCTTCCCCTGCGGACACTTTTAACTTCTCTGTTCCAAGCAGTGGGAATAAATGCCATGCTTATTTTGAGGACCTAATCCTCACACCTGTGTGTTTGCCTGGGGGATGAGGAACCAATCCAGGCCCATCAGCAGGCCAAACACCTGAGAGGGCTTGTTCAGCCATCAGGGTCAGAGTCCCACTGGCCTGTGGTCCTCAACATCCCCGCTCCACAAAAATACCAAAACAAAACAGAATGGTTGGATCACTTCACAGATCCACCAACAGTGCATTAGTGTCCCAGTTTTCCCACATACCCTCCAACATTTTTCTGTAGAGAGCTTTTGTACATAATTTTCCATCTGGCCAATTCTGCTTTTTAAGGAGTTCACTTCAGTGGATTGTTGTGCCTCTTTTACTATTTGTCCTATTCTGTTTTTTAAGGTGCTATTTTCTTTAGTATTTTTGTGCCTCCTTTGACAAGTTGTTAACTCTTTTTTTTTCATTATTTTCTTGCATCACTCTCATTTCTTTTCTCAGTTTTTCTTCTACCTCTCTTATTTGATTTTTAAGCTCCTTTTTGAGCTCTTCCAGAAATTCTTTTTGGGCCTGAAACCAATTAGCATTTTCTTTGAGGTTTGGATGGAGTAGTTTTGACTTTGTTGTCTTCTTCTGAGTTTGTTTTTATTTTCTCTGTCACCATAGTAACTTCCTATGGTCAGGTTCTTTTTGTTGGTGTTTATTCATTTTTTCAGTCTATTTCTTGATTTTTAACTTTATATTAAAGTTGGACTCTGCTCCTAGGGTGGAAGGGCACTGTCCCAAGCTTCAATTTTTATACAGCTATTTTCAGAGCTAGTTCTAGGGGTTTGTAGGTTTTTAATTCTTTCAAGATGTTATGATCTGAGGAGAATTGTGTTTACTACCCTTCTATTCCATGCTCTGGTCTCTGAGTCACCACAAGCACTCTTTTCCACCCTTAAACCACCCATTCCCTTGCAGTTGTAAGCTCTGGTGTGCTAGCACTTCCTCCTCACCCTTTGTCTACCTTTCCTTTCTTTCTCCTTCCATCCTTTCTCTCTTCTAAAGTGTTTTGTTTCTGACTACCCTTTCCCCCAATCCTCCCTTTTAGCAGCACTCTCTCCCCCTCCTGCCTCCCCTTCTCCTTCTACTTCCTTGTGGGGTAAAATAAATTTCTATACCCAACTGAGTATATATGTTATTCTCTCTTTGAACCAATGCTGATGAGAGTAAGGTTTAAGCATTGCCTGATCCCCATCCCCTTCTTCCCCACTATAGAAGTTCCTTCATGCCTCTTTACATGAGATAATTTAGTTACCCCACTCTATCTCTCCCTCTCCCCTTATCCCAGTGCACCCCTCTTTCTCATCCTTTCATTTTTTAGATATCATCTCATCATAGTCAATTCACACCTGCACACTATGTCTATGTACACTCCATAATAATGGCAAAGTCCTTAGGAATTACAAGCACATCTTCCCATGTAGGAAAGTAAACCGTTTAATTTTATTGAATTCCTTATGATTTCTCTTTCCTGTTTACCTTTTTATGTTTTTCTTGAGTCTTGTCTTTGAATGTCAGATTTTCTGTTCAGCTCTGATCTTTTCATCAAGAATGCTTGAAACTGGGGCAGCTAGGTGGTGCAGTGAGTAGAGAGCCGGCCCTGGAGTCAGAAGGACCTGAGTTCGGATCCGGCCTCAGACACTTAACGCACCCACAAATTAAAACCTAGCCGTGTGACCTTGGGCAAGTTACTTAACCCTAATAGCCCTCCAAAAAAGCAAAAAAAAAAAAAAAAGATTGCTTGAAAGTCCTCTACTTCATTAAATATCCATTTCCCCCCCTGAAGGATTCTATACAGTTTTGCTGGGTAGGTAATTCTTGATTGTTATCCTAGCTCCTTTACCCTCTGCAATATCATATTTCAGGCTTTCTGATCTTTTAACATAGAAGCTGCTAAATCCTGTGTTATCCTGATTGTGGCTCCATGATATTCAAATTGTTTCTTTCTGGTTACTTGCAATATTTTCTCCTTGACCTGGGAGCTCTTGAATTTGTCTATAATATTCCTGGAATGTGGGAGAGTTCCAGCAAGTACCTTCCTTTACTCTGCCATCTTGGCTCTGCCTCTCTTCATAGCAATTTGATAGGCTTTCCTTCACCTCCATTACAATCTAACTTGTATCATAGTTATTGTCCTGTCTCATCTCTACTTTTTTCTAGACTGTTAGCTCCTTGAGAGACTTTGTCATTTTTCATCTTTGTGTCTCCAGGGTCCAGCATGATGTTCTAGAAATGCTAGGTGCTTAAATGTTTGCTGAAGTGAATAGATAGCCTATAAAAAAGAAGAAAGTAAACTTCTCTGAGATTCAATTTCCTCATATGTCAAATGGAGAAACTGACCTGCCTACCTCAGTGACCACCAAATCCAATATCAACCTTAAAAGGAAGTTATTTTGCCCAAGTTCTCTCAGGTAGTGGCAGAGCCAAAATGTGAACCCAGTTCCTCTGATTTCAAATATATCATACTTTCCACCACATCACACTGGGACCAACTAATAACTCTTTAAGGAGTTGTGGGATATCCTAACTTTTTGCCAAGTTGGATAGTAGTTCTCTCCCCATTGCTTTGAATGAATTTAACAAAGGAGTCTGCCTTTGGCTTTTGTACTGACATATTTCCTTTTTTGTCTAAGTAATTAAAGACACAATTTCTGAATTAAGTCTCAGCAAATTAATTCCTTTGTTTTAATAGGTAAAAGGTCTTAGATTATAGGGAGCTAGTGTACAAGGATCCCTTTGAATAAGTCAATTGAATTAGACTTCAAAGATTGGGCAAAAAGTCTCCCTGGAGGTTTTGGAATGATTTGAGAATAACAATAGAATCATAGTCTATTAGAGCTGGAAGGAACTTTTGAATATAGAATGTTAAGCTGGAGGAGGCTTCACCTCCATCATTTTATTAATAAGGAAACCAAGGCTCAGAGAGGGAAAATAACTTTTTCCAAAGTCACACCAGAGCTAGGATTGTGAATAAAACTGAAAATTTCTGACTTTTTCCAGGACATCATGTTAATATTATCTGATATTTAGGTAGTAGTTTTAAACTTTTCAAAGTATTTCCAGCCTTACCCCTAATACCTGCTACTTTGTTGACCTTTATTTAAGCTATGAAACCTTTTTTAAAAAATGTTTGGTGTATAGTCTATTGTGTCTGTCCCATCAAAATATATCAGTCACATGAATTGTATCAAAATACTTATTAATTTCCTGGCTCTTCTACTAACTAGCTGTATGACCTTTGGGACATCACTTCTCTCTAGTCATCAGTTTTTCTCTCTCAAAAAATGAGAAGGTTGGATTAGATCACCTGTAATTTCCCTTTCACTTTTAACATTCTATAATCCATTGTTCTAAAATTTTCATGTTACTTCTAGCTCTAGTATTCTATGTTCTAAGATGTCTTGCACCTCTAACATCTTCTAAGACAGAGTTACTGAGAGTGGGAGCATTCTAGTCTTTAAATCTGTCATTATCATTGAAACTGCTCCCACCCATTGCTACCTGCTATGGCTAGCATATTTTTACCCCCTGTAACTCTCCAGCACCTTACCTTTACTTTGTGTGTGTCTCTCTGCTTCAAGTGTGTTTCTTGTAAACAAAATAAGGTCAGATTCTAGTTTTTAATGCACTCTGCTTTCTGCTTCCATTTTATGGGTGAATTCATTCCAGTCACATTTACAGTTATTATTGCTATCCTATTTCCCCCCTGTTTATCCTTCTCTCCCTTTCTCCTTTTACTCTGTCCCTCCTCTAAAGTGTTTTGCTTCTGACCATCCTCTCCCCCAAGCTACCCTAATCCTTAAGGACCCTCAGAGGGACACTAATAAGATGCAGAGCTAGATCACAAAAATCCCAGGGCAACTCCCAAGAGGTTTCTTTTTTCAGTTAAAAGCAATCAGGACAGTCTTTTGCATAAGACCAGCTCCTGATAAAGGGTACAACAAAGGAGGAAGAAAAGGGGAGTGGAAGAAGAATAGAGTATGGGAATAATGACACTAGAGTTCAAGGCATCTGTTTTATCTGAACTCATATCAAATCTGTGACCTTGTCTGACATATTTGGCAGTTTCCTCATCTGTAAAATTGCAGGATTGAAGTGGAAGATTTTTAAAGTTGTTTTCTACTCAAATATTTGATGTTCAAAAGAGGGTGGTGATGATGATAGTCCTGCAGAAAATCCCATAATCATTTCCATATCTAGACTAGAAAATTATAGTTTGACTCTTGAACAAAAGCTTAATCTCTGCCTAAGAGTAAACTACCCTCCTCCCCAGCCCTACCTTTCCTTTTCTTATCACCATTCTCTTCGGTTTTACTTTTCACATTCCCTGTTCCAATTCTACTCACCCCTTCCCATTGTGCCCTCTGGAATTCCCATTCCATAACTAACATATTTCCTTTCATTTTGAACCTTTCCACCTCATGCCCCTTGTTGTTCTTGTTGTTGGTTAGTAATTTTCAGTAATGTCCAATTCTTTGTGACCCCATTTGGAGTTTTCTTGGCAAAGATGCTAGAGTGGTTTGTCATTCCATTCTCCATTTGACAAATAAGAAAAATAGGGCAAACAGGGTTAAGTGAATTACCCAGCTAGTAAGTGTCTGAAGCCAAATTTGGACTCAGGAAGATGAAATTTCCTGACTCCAGAACCACCACTTTACGCACTACACACCTAGCTACCCTGTGATACTTACAGAGATCTGGTTTCCCTCAGATGACACTATATCCTTGTTCATCTTTTCTAACACACCTGGCAGCCATCACACTGATCCTTATATGTGGAATACATCATCCTCATTGCCATTGTCAAAGTCTCACACTTTGACATCATCACTCAGCAAAGATTCTGCTTTTGAAATTCACTCTGTCAGAATTGATCACCCAAAGCAGATCATGGTGGCTATTGTATCTCCCTCTGTTGTCAAGAAGTTCAGTACCTATAGGGCTAGTTGACTTCCATTCCTTTCTACTCCTGCTATTATTAGGTACTAATTCTAAGAAACTTCACATACATATTCATGTACCTAAAACAACCTAGCCTCCCAGTTCCTCAACCTCCTCAAATGCCATGATTCTCCACACACAGGAGATGGTTCTAACCTGCCTTTCATCCTTTCCATAAATGGAAAGAGCACTGACTCTGGATCCAGAGAAGCAGTAATCTTTCATTTTGCTATTTTGTGTGACTTTGGATAAACCATTTAACCTCTCTGGATCTCAGTTCTCAGTTTCCTCATCTATGAAAAAAAAAAAGAAAAAATTGCACTAGATATCCTCTAAGGTCCCTTCAAATTCTAGATCTATTGTAAGACAATGGGAAAATTGCTTACCTCAGTTTCCTCATCTGAAAAATAGGCATAATAATATATTTTCCATGATATGGTTGTGAGGATCAAATGAAATCATGTATATAAAGGATCTTGTGAATTATCAGCTGTTATGTTCTAAGATCAGCTCTACTTTATGTTCCATTGGTAATATTCCATAGTCACAGGAGTTAGAACTTGGAAGGGAATGTGGAATCATTTAATAAAACTCCATTATTTTGCATATAATAAAACTGAGGTCTAGTGAGGTCATAGGACTTTCACAAGGTCATATAGGAATTCTGAAGTACATTCCAGCTCTGACATTATTGGTTTCTCTATGTCTCTATTTCTCCAGAAGATTATAGACTGAGTTGAGAATTAAATATGCAATCTTCCTTTTAGAATGAATAAGAGGTTATTTTTCTATTCAGAGAAGACTTCTCTTTCTACCTTGATGGAGGAAACAGTGAAAGGGGAGGGAGAACGTTTTCACAGTTTTTCTTTTGATCTAGAAAAAAGCAAACAAATCTTACTGAAATCCCTGTGGTTTCCCTGTAGCATTCTCAGTAAACATACCATCTGAGAGCTGTGGGGGGAAAAAAAGAAAAGGTCAGGTTAGGGAATGGTAAATAAGAAATATAATTACGGAATGGTATTCCTTTAATTTGAGAGCATAATGCAAATTAGCCAGTCATGCCCTTTCTGTAAGACTTGTTTTAATGAATTCTGCATCTCCAGTAAAAAGGGTTGAAAAGGAAAAGGAAAATGGTTAGTATCTGGAGTTAAAGGTACAGAAACTTCTATTTTATTAAATTGTTTTAAAATCTATAATATTAAAATATATTCAATATATATTATTGAGCTGGAATTGAAATTTCCAAGAAATTTTTATGTTCCTTATAATAAGTATGGTATAGTGCAAAAATCACTGGACTTTTGAGTTAAAAGATCTGGGTTTGAGTCTTCTCTTTGCCTCTTGTTAGCTTAGGTGATTTGGGGCACATCACATCAGCTAGGAAGGTGGGCCTCCATGGGCTTCCATTCCTCCTTTATAAAATGAGAAGGTTTGATTTTATCATCTCTGAGTTTCCTTCTAATGCCAACATTCTGAACATGTGATTATAGTGACTTGAAGCCATAAGATTTTCAGCAAAATTCTTAAGCATTTTTGGGAAAGTGTTTGAAATCATTCTTTTGTACTCCAACATAGAAGGCAGTAAGGTAAAATGGAAATAGCACTGGCCCAGGAAACCTGGGTTCTAGTTCTGGCTCCATTATTAACTTGCCCTGTGACCTTGGGCAAGTCACTTCCATTTTTCAAAACCTCCAGTTTCCTCATCTATAAAATGAAAGAAATGGACTATGATGATTTCTCAAGTCTTTTACCCCTCTAACATTCTATATTCTAAGTTCTAATATTCTATGCTAGGGGTATAGGTCATCAAGTGCAACTCTTTAACTGAATCCAAACTTCACAGAACAATTCCCCTTAATAAAAGGACTTGTTCTGCAAAACTTGGACTCATGGGGAGGGTAGGTGGCGCAGTGAGTAGAGTGTCAGCCCTGGAGTTAGAAGAACCTGAGTTCGGATCGGACCTCAGACACTTAAGGCACATACAAACAAAAAAACCTAGCCGTGTGACCTTGGGCAAGTTACTTAACCCCAATTGCCCTCCAAAAAGCAAAAAAACAAAAACAAAACTTGGACTCATTCAAAAGGTTGTACCCAAGGTTCTCAAAAGCTACATGCAGCCCAGGTTCCCTAACCCTGTTCTATGTTCTAGGTTTTTTTCAGATTTCATCATCCTATGCTCTCATTCCCCTTTCAGCTTTCACATTCTATGTTCTGGGGTTCCTTTCAACATTAATATTCTATAATTTTGAAAACATATAGCATATTACTCTATTGCTGAGATTTTCTTATCAATCTTTTTCGGGGGGAGGAGAGTGGGGAAGATTTTAGTAAAGAGATTTGCTTAACCAAGATTACTTTGGGAATTGGTTTTAAATGGAAAGGGGATACAAGAGCCAAACTATAATTTTGTAGTCTAGATGTGGAAATGATTATGGGATTTTCTGCACCACTATCACCATCACCACCCACCTTTGAACATTGAATATTTGAGCTGGAAGCGACATTAAAAATCATCTATTGCAATCCTGCAGTTTTACAAATGAGGAAACTGAGCCCCAAAGAGGTTAAACAAGATCATACAGACATTTAACAGATCTAACATGAGCTCAGATAAAACAACACTGACTGTCCAGATTATGTCCCATGGACTTGAACTCCAGTGTCATGATTCCCATCTATTCTTCTTCCACTCCCCTTTTCTTCCTCCTTTGTTGTACCCTTCATCAGGAGCTGGTCTTATTCAAAAGACTATTCTGATTGTTTTTAACTGAAAGGAGAAGAAATGTCTTGGGAGACTACTCCCTACCTGAGTTGCCCTGGGATTGCTGTGGTCCAGCTCTGTATCTTATTAGTGTCCCTCTGAGGGCCCCTAAGGATTAATGTTCAATATGCAGACATATCTGTTCACTATTAGAGCATTGCTTTAGTCAATCCACAATGCTCACATGAAGCTGTAATGTTTTCTTGGAAATTTTAGAACAAGCCAATGTCAAGTTTCAGTTAAAACCATAAAACCATCTCTGAGGAATTTATCTTGACGGTTCCTTGGCAGATAGAGAGCAGACACTCAAAAATTCAACCCAGAGGTTCTTTGCTGGCAGCAAGAAAAGCATTATTTGGTAGAGTCTGAGCCCTCGGCTTTGCCCAAGCTTGTAATCACGTGCATGAAATTAACAATTAGTGTCAGAAAATTGCAGGCCAATGTCATGGGCGCTTGCCACACTGGGGAATGTAGTAAGTAGAACCTGCTGTGCTACTTGAGAATTTGGCAAAGTGGGGGAAGTTAAGGTTCTGGTGTGAGTCCTAATCCTCCAATTTAGGGAAGAGAGGTCACTGTGGGAGCAGAGGGAAGCTATTTCCAATCTCCTTGTAAATGCAGAGCAAAAGAAACTTTCTGACATCTTAAACTTTCATGAACATAGATTGTTAGAGCTAGAAAGGGCCTTAGAATGTTAGAGCTGGGAGGAAGTTTGGAACATAGAATGTAAGAACAAGGAGAAAGGTTGGAACATGGAATGTTAAAGCTGGAAGGGAGCCTAGAATGTAGAATGCCAGAAAAAAATCCTAAAATGTAGTATGTTAGAGCTAGAAATGTGCTTAGAATGCATGATGTAAGACAGAGCACCAAGCATTTATTAGGCACATACTGTTTTCTAGACACAGAACTAAGCATTGAGAATATAAAGAAAGGCAAAAAACAGTCTCTTCTCTCTAGAAGCTTGCATTCTAATAATTGGCAAGATAGGACTGAGCTAGAAGGGACCTTTGAACATAGGATGCCAGAGCTGGAATGGAATTTAGAGCACAATATGTTAGAATGGAACGGAACTCAAAGGCCCTTAAAGGAATGCTATGTTGTGATTACATTTCTTATTACCATATCCTAATGGTTTGTGTTTGGTTGTCAATTTGGACACAGTGAATTAGGAAAAAGGGATGTGAAAAAAAAAGTCTGTGAAAAGTGATGGGAGGACCTAGACTTAGAGGAGTATAGGATTGTCGGCATGAAGTTTGGCATATGCTATTAGATTCGGTCCCTGAGCCAGTTCATGTTACTTAATTGTTTGTCTTTGTCACAAGGGAAGGTTCATTGTGTCAGGGTTGGTGGAGCAATGGCAGTTGTGGGAGGAAAGTATATAAGAAAATGACTGTGATGTAAAAACCAAACCAAAACAAAAAAACACCACTAAAACTTAAAAAAAAAATAGTAGTGGAGATTCCAGAGAACTGAAGATGAAACATGCCACCCATCTCCTGCCAGGATGGACTGAAAATACAGAATAAGACATAAGTTTTTGGACATGGCCAATGTGGGAATGTGTATTGTCCAAGTATGCATATTTATTATGAGGGTTTTCTTTTTCTTTCATTGTTCAATTAGGGGTGGGATGGGAGGGAGAGAAAATAAATGCTTGCTAATCAGAAAAAAATAATAAAATTTTTACAAAGGGGAAAATGGCAGAAGCATCTAAGATGGGAGTAAGTTTAGACTTTAGTAAATATACTTCTATAGATACTGGAAGTTGATGTCATACAACTTAAGTTTTTTCAGCCTATTTCATCATTTTATTAGTTGCTAGACAGAACAGCCATTAACTAGCTGTGGGGTGTCCAGACATTTGCTAAGTGCCCCAGTCTTTCCCCTTCAGCATGACCTGGCCCAGGGGACTTGTGGTTTCTGGGCTGTGCCTGTTGATCAGGATCCCCAGAGTACTCAGCTCTGAGGTTGCTAATTCAATCTTCCTTTCCTTCCCTCAGCTTGAGCCAGGGGGCTGAAGCCAAGATTGTGGGAAGAGTAAGAATAGTTAATGGGAGGGGTAGCTAGTTCCTGTTTGTATGCACTCATAGCATCTTAAATCTTGAAAGGACAAAGTGCTGCAGGAGAAAGAAAGCCAGCTTTGGAGCCAGACGACCTGGGTTCCAACCTCTATTCTGCTACTTACTGCTTGGGTGGCCCTTAGGCAAGCCATTTCCCCTTTCTTCTCATCGAATCAATCCAGAAACATGCATTAAGTGCCTCCTCCGATATGCCAGGCACTGGGGATCCAAAGACAAAAAAATGAAATATCACTGCCTTTAGAGAATTTGCATTCTATGGTGTAAGCAACAAATCTGTATATGCAAAAAAATATATTTTGGGGGGTTGCAGGGTGGGATATGGAGGTTGACCTGTGATCTCATCAGGGTAGGAATGCTTTATGAAGAAATTCCCTCTACCAATCTAGATCGGCAACCACTCAGAAATTTTTCGTTTTAAAGAGTTACCTGGGGAACTGAGAGGTTAATGATTTACCCAAGGTCACATACCTAGAATGTGTCTGAGGCAGTACTTGAGCAGAAGCTTTTCAGACTCTCTCTTTGTCTCTGTGTGTATATATGTATGTGTGAGTATCTATATATACATACACAAACACCTACAGATATTATGTATAATATAAATATACAGATATACACATAAGTATGATATAAGTATCTTTCATATATATATATATGATATGTATGTCTCATATATATATATACATATATATATATATATATATATATACATACTACACACACATATACACATAAGAGAGAGATAGAGAGAGGAGAGGGAGACAGAGCAAAAGTGAGTGGTTCCTGCCTTCATTCTGTTATCTGTTTTTATCCCATATGTTCTGAGAAGTATTATCTCATTTTTGATTATCTTCTTTTCCTCAAGATAGCTGAAAAAACAAAAAAACAAAAACCACAACAAGCCTCTCTTTTTTCCTTAGCTTTCCTTCCCAGCCTCAACTATTCAGCCTCAACTATGAGATTCATAAGTCCGAACAATGTTCTTACAGGACAGTGTCATTCTTTTGTATTTTTCCTCTGTTATCTGTCCTTACTTCTGTATTTTGCCTTTTAAAAGATCAAGGTTGATTGGGGGGCGGCTAGGTGGTGCAATGGATAGAGCACCAAGCCCAGAGTTAGGAAGACTCATCTTCCTGAGTTTGAATTTGACCTCAGGCACTTACTGTGTGACCCTGGGCAAGTCACTGTTTGCCTCAGTTCCTCATCTATAAAATGAGCTGAAGAATGAAATGGTAAACTACTCCAGTATCTCTAAACTACTCCAGTATCTCCAGTAACCCCAAATGGGTCATGAAGAATAGGACTCAACTGAACAACAACAACAACAACAAGGTTGTTTGAGTTCTCTGTGTATTTGCATCAGTCTATTGAAACAACTCCCTCTTTTCCTAGTTGGAATTTTCTCTTTATGTCTCAAGAATTTAATTCTTGAGAGTTTTCTATTCCTTTCAAGCTCACTTCCTTTCTAGAATCCATAGTTCATAGGTTTCTCCCTTTGGACTTTTAAAAATATCTATGGGGACAAGTCAGAACAGTCTTGTTTTCCTCTATCAAAAACTTCAAATTATTTGATTATAAAAAGTTATGATATGATTGATGCCAAAACTTTGGAATACATCTATTGCATAAAATGAAGCATATTAATAGTCTCATTGTCTGTACAAGAGTATGATCCAAAAGTAATTTTTACTTGGCTTTGGAATGCATTATATGACTTTCTAGCAGGATTTTTTTTTTTCTGTTGCAACGTTGGTGCTTTTCTGAGTTTTTTCAATGAGTGTGAGTGCATAACCTTTGCACTCAGGGAAAATACTACTAGTGTGACCTTGAGCTAGTCACTTAATCTCTATGGGCCTCAGTTCTTTATATATAAAATAACAGGAGTAGACTCAGAGATGGACTCTAAGGTACCTTGCAGTTCCAAATCTATCATCCCATGGTCTAGTCTAACTCCTATTCAAAGCATATCTTTTCTTTTTTAGAAAAAATAGTACTTTTTCCAATTACATGTTAAGATAGTTTTCAACATTATTTTTTTAGACTTTGAATTCTAAAATTCTATTCGTCCTTCACTCCCCTCCCTCCTTCCTCCCCCCTTCCCTAAGACGCCAAGCAATCTGATATAGGTTATACATGTGCAATCATGTTAAACATATTTTCACATTAGTCATGTGGTGAAAGAAAACAGACAAAAAAAGGTGAAAATAGTCTGCTTCAATCTGCATTCAGATTCCATAGTTCTTTCTCTGGATGTGGATAGCATTTTCCATCATGAGCTGTTTGGAATTGTCTTGGATCATTGTAGTGCTGAGAAGAACTAAGTCTATCATAGTTGATCATTTTACAATGTTGTTGTTACTGTGTACAATGCTCTCCCAATTCTTCTCATTTCACTTTGTATCAGTTCATATGTCTTTCCAGGTTTTTTTTTTCCTGAAATCTGCCTGCTCATCATTTCTTGTAGCATGATAGTATTTCATGGCATTCATATGCCACAACTTGTTTAGCCATTCCCCAATGGATGGACATCCCCTCAATTTCCATTTCTTTGTCACCACAAAAAGAGCTGCTATATTTTTTGTACTTGTAGGTCCTTCCTCTCCCCCCCTTTTTTAACCAATGCATATCTTTTCTATAGTATCCCTGACAACTGTTCATCTAGTTTCTGATATGTCATTGTAAAGCACAGCACAGTGCCTGGCTTACAGTAAATATAAACTTTAGCTATTATTGCTAGGCACTGTACTAAGCACTGGGTATACAACAAACCAAGAAGGTCCTTACTCTCAAGAAGCTTATATTCTAATAGGGAAAGACAAACTATAAAGGGAATCTGTCCCCAGGGGCACAGTCAGTCAATAAACATTTTCTGAGAACCTCCTAAGTACCAGGCACTGTACTAAATGGGGATACAAAGAAAAACAAAAGACAGTGCTTGTTCTCAGGTAGCTTATGGTCTAATGGAAGAGACAACAGATAAACAACTATGTACAGTGAAGCTCCTACAAGATAAATCTGAAGTAACAGAGAGAAGGCATTGGAATGAGAGAGGATCATGTGGGGTGAGAAGACTGAAGCAAAAGCCAGAAAACTAATAGTCATGTGAATAGACATGCTCTAACTCTGCTTATCAGTAGTCTTCTAGAATGTGGCACCCAGAGCTGAACATTCTGGTTCTGCATGTGTCTGAGTAGAAGAGAATACAGCAGAGCTATTCCTTTCTTTCTCTGGATGCTAAGCTTCTATTAATGTAATCTAAATTTGCATCAGTAAGAAATAGAACATTGTAGTTAATAGAAGACTGACCTTGAAGTCAAGAAGACCCAAGTTCAAATCCTGCTTCATATACATATTGACTATGTGACACTGAACCTTAACAGTGCTCCCAGGCAATTCTCAAAGGTCAAGAGCTGCCCAATTGCAATGGTAGAGGGGAGTTTCCACCTTAGAAATTCCCCACAAGGATGAAATCATTGATTCAGGCAAAAAAAATTTTATTAGCTTTTTTATTTTTTTGCTCCCAGTGAATTAGGAAAAGGGAATTTATTAGTCATGTAAAAATGGTATATCTGCATATCTGCATTTCTATCTATCTTCAACTAAGAACCTCAGCACTGTTTCAAGACCATTTTCAAAGAGAGACCATGATCTATGTTAGTGAAAGGAATACTCACATAGGAAATGGCAGATCCTTCACATATGGAAGTATTCTGAGAGATGCAGTCTGGTATAGAGCATATAAGAGCTAGAATTGGCCTAGTGTATAGGACCAGAACAGAATTTCAAGATCACCTGGTTCAAGTCTTTCATTTTAAGGAAGCAGAACCTGAAGCCCTCATAAGTGGACATTACACTAGCCCTATTCTAGCTCTTAGATGCTCTATGAGCATATTTTGTATAGGACCTTGAACATAATAGGTTCTCTAAGACCTGTTGTTGAATTGAAATATCAGGTTGAATTCCTTCCCTTGCTTAGGCTCTCCCCTCCTTTGCACCATCCCACTCCTAAATAGTAAGGCTTATGGGAAGGATGGAAAGAGTTCTAGTCTGGGAGTCTGTTACTTTGCCATCTATTCTGTGGTATGTTACTATCCCTCCTTAGTCTTCTCCTTTGGACTAGGGAAGGGAATAAGCATTTATATAGAGCCTATTAATGTGACAGACTCATTATCGTACTAAGCTCTTTTTACAAATAATCTCATTTGATCCTCATAACAGTCCTGTAAGACAGATGCTATTATTATCCCCATTTTATATTGAGGAAACTGAGGCAAAAAGAGGTTAAGTGACTTTTCTAGGGCCATTTAAGTCATTTAGTAAATGTCTGAGGTCAAATTTGAACTCAGGTCTTTTAGCTGCTTTATCCATTGAGCCACCAGTTGCCTCTGCTTAAGGTCCTAGATGATAACTGAGGACTCTTCTGGTTTCTTGACTCTGACCAGCTTTCCAGACTGGGATAGGCATGCATAGTCCTGTACAAGCTGTTCAGCTTTGGGCAAGTGACCTCTCCTCCTTAGTTATGAGTTTCCTCCTCCATATGGTGATAGTAAGGAGGAAACATGATAAAATGGAAATAGCCCTGGATCTGAAGTCAAAGGGCTTGGGTTCAAATCTTGCTTCTGACTCTTACTATTTAACCTAGTAATTTAATCAGTCTCTTTGTTAAATGAGGGCATTGTACTAGATGGTTTCAGATGTCTCTGCCACCTCTACATTGATGATACCATGATATAGTGGGAAGAATAGCAGATTCGGAGACAGAAGACTAGGTCAAGTATCAACTTTGCTACTTACTAGCCATAGTGACCATCACTTAACTTCTTTGGGCCTCTGTTTACTCATCTGCAAATTAAGGAGGTGGGTAAGATTCTAAATCTGTCCCTCCAGGATGGACGAGGTGACCTCCAGCGGCTGAGACATCCTGGGGAGTCTGGAGCAATCTCCTGATGAATCCTCTTTTCTAGGCTGGAAGTGTAAGCCACGTGTGGATAGGGGCACTTTATCTTCTTAGCTAAGGTATTATCTTTCCAAAGACGAACACAGTCAAATGGAATACAAACTCCAGCCACAAACTGCCTCCAGCCACAAGCTACCTCTATGAACACCACCTCTCCCCAGCTATGTACTCATTGAGTCAATGGGTATGGATCAATGGTAATGAGTGAACAATGACACTAATTAAAAGGCTTGGGTTTTATTCATGGTAAAAGCAGCAGCCACCCAACTCTGAAGACCTGAGACAGCTCCTGTGGCTTTTGTTTCTGTTGAAAATCTCAGATACAGACTCCCTCTAGTGCCTGCCTGGGGCTTGAACATCTCAGCTTCAAAGGTTCATCTCTCCCAGATCTAAGATGAGGACGTACCTTTACTTTAGTAGGGCTAAATTAAAAGCAAACATTTTGGGGCAAGGTGTAAACACCTCTGAGCATACAGCATTTAGATGCTGGGCTGGGATTGGAGTGGGGTGGGGAGAAGGAAGATACAAAGTTAAAATAAGAATGTTAGAGTTGGAGGGACTTTGGAGCATAGCATTTAGAAAGGATCTTAGAGGTCCCTAGTCTAATCACATAATTTTGCAAATGGGAAATGAAGAAAATTAACTGAGGGACATAGTCACTGGAAAAGCTGGAATGGGAACTCAAACCTGACAATTCCTTCTCAGTGGTTTTTCCATAAGTCCATATTTCCCTTGAGACTTGACCTTGTAGGATTTGGATAAATTGAAGGGAGTGGTCCAGGAAAACAGCCTGAGAAAGGGAATTAATTAAATTCAATTTAACAGTCACTTGTTATATAAGCACTATTTGCTAAGCACTATACTAGGCACAGTCACTGAATAATAGATGTGAATGGGACCTCAAACCATAACACATTAAAGCCAGAAGGGATTTTTGGAGGCTGAATGTCAGACCTTTCAGTGCAATAGAAAGACTGTTGGATTTGAAGTCACACACAATCTCCATTCACACCCTGGTTCTCCCACTTAGAAACTGCTTGACTTTGGGCAAGTCACCTGTCCTCCTTATTTGTGAGTTTCCTCCTCTATAAATGATCCCTAAGGCCCCTTCCAGCTCTAAATCCAAGCTGGGAGGAACCTTAGACCACAAAATGTTAGAATTGAGAATGACTTTCAAGATAGTCTAGTCGATTTTACAGAAGAGGAAATTGAGTCTCAGAGAGGTCAAATGACTTGTTCCATTTTATAGTGATAGTGGAAGTGATTTAGAAGACCTAGAATTTGAGCCAAAGTTTGAACCAAAGTTTACTACTTTTCCTGTACTATTTTCTCTCTCTCTCCTTCCCTCCCTCTCTCTCTGTCTCTCTCTATCTCCCCATGTTCTAAAGTCTCTCCAATTCTAGCATTCTTATCTAAACTTTGTACTTCTCTCTGTCTCTCTTTCCCGGTCTGTTTGTCTCTGCCTCTGTCTCTTTCAACAATAGCTTTTTGGTGGAGAAAAGAACTCTACCAGGAAGAGAGAAGCAGGGAAGCATTTGGCTACTGAGGAGAATACCAAGACCTGGTCTCTTGGGGGTGGGAAAATTCAGGGCAGTGGACAGCCTCTTCTGGTTTTCCTGATGCTGTTATTGTTTTGAGACCAATTCATGGGATGGCCAGGAAATAGGTGAAATTGCTATCTACAAAGGAAAGGAAACTGTTTGGATTTTCCAGTGGGACCCCATTCATTCCAGACTAGAGCTCCATGGGGGTGGCAGGTGGGGCAACATAAACTGAACTAATTCTCACCTCTATACTTCTGCTCATCCCTCTACCTCAGAATGGGCTCCCCACCTTTCAGTTTATCTAATCCTGTCTGCCCCTCAGGATTCTGTTCTAGTCTTACCTCTGACCTCTGACCTCAACTCTCCAACCCCCATCCCATAGGGATCTCTGTCCTTCCTTATCTCTCATTGAACTTCCAGTCTGGTGCTCAATTTTAGAAGTGTAAGGTTTTACTGTAGGCAGCACTGGATTTGAAATCAGAGGAACTGGGTTTAAATGTTGTCATAGGAGTATACCGCCTATATATGTTGTTAGAATGTGAGACCCATGGGGATGACTAGGTGGCACAATGAATAGAGCACAGGCCCTGGAGTCAGGAAGACCTGAGTTCAAATCTGGCCTCAGACACTTAACATAAAAACTAGCCATGTGACCTTGGGTGAGTCACTTAACCCCAATTGCCTTGCCCTCCCCCCTCCAAAAAGCAAGGGGAAAATAAAAGAATGTGAGACCTTTGAGAGTAGGGCCTGTCTTGTCATCCTATTTATTTTCCCTGTGCTTTGCTTATAGGAAGTATTTAATGAATAAATACTCTCTCGTTCTTTGTTTATTCACTCATATGAACATTGGGATAGCCACTTCATTTCTCTGAGCCTCTGTAAAACCTACCTCATAAGGTTTTGCTTTACAGATTTTAAAGTGCTTAAAGTGTGAGTCATTATTCATCTTTGACTATCTCGTGCATGTATGCCTTATGTCCAGATCCCAAGCCTTAGGAGTTCCATCTGTATACAATCTCTCCTATTTATCTCCTCCTCCCTTTCCTCACATCCTCTTCCCTAATATGAACCCTCACTATCACCTTCCTGGACTATTGTAACCACCTCCTGACACTTCTATTTCTCCTCCTCCATCCTCCCATTCCAATCCATCTTTCACAGACAGCCAGTCTCAGCCAGTCATTCAATGAACATTTTTTAAGCATCTTGATGTAAGCTGTGCTAAACTCTAGGGATACAAAGAAAAGTAAGAGGTAGTCTCTGCCCTCAAAGAACTCACAGTCTACTGAGGGGAGACAATATACAAGCACCTTTGTACATACTATGTATAGGATGAATTGGAAATAATCAACAAAGGGAAGGCACTAGAATTAAGAGGGATTGAGAAAGGTTTCTTGGAGAACATAGGATGTTTAGCTGAGACCTGAAGGAAGCCAGGGAAGCCACTAGGAGGAGATGAGGAAAGATAATATTCTAGGCATGGGGCACAACCAGTGAAAATGCTCAGAGTTGGGGAATGTGTCTTGTTCAAGGAACAGCCAAAGGGTCAGTGTCACTAGATCTCAGAGTACTCAGGAGAGTGTAAGGTGTAAGGAGACTGGAAAGGTAGAGTTGGAGCTAAGTTCTGTTTAAAAATCTTCAATGGCTCAATTGCCCACAAGTTAAGTTTAGTTCTTTGCCTGGCATTCAAGGCTCTCCGCAATTTGGTGCCACCCATGTTCCCAGTTTATGTTCTTCTTCTTCATCCAAATGGACAAAGTGGACAGGTCCCTGACTCACCAGCACATCCTCTACGCTGCCCCTGTCCCTTTACTCATAGTATTTCCTTATGCCTAGAATGCTTCCTTTTTAACTTTTGCTTTTTTGAGTTCCTACCCATTGTTTAGATCTCAACTCAAAGACTTCCTCCTTTTGGTACTCTCAAATAGCTATGGCTGGGAATGATTTCCCTGCCTTGATCCCCACATAACCCTTTGTTTTTCACCTTTCTAATGTTCTTATCATTTATTAATTATTATACATTGCTGTTATCTGTGTTGGTCTCTTATCCCTCTGCTAGACTGTAAGCTCTAAGGCTCTAAGAAAGTAGATACCATGTCTTATCTAAACTCATTAATTGTAAAGAGCTTAGCACAGTGTCTGGCACATAGTAAGCTTTATACGCAGGCACGCTCGCGCGTGCACACACACACACACACACATGCACACTATTATTATTATTATTATTATTATTAAACTCTGTATTTCCTCTAGTACCTAACACATAGCAAGATATTTGTTAAATAAATGAATGAATGAATTCACATTTAACTAAACTGTGGGCTCCTTGAGGGCAGGCTTAGTATAAAGTTGATAATCAGTCAATACTGGTGAAATTTATTTGATCAGTGATAACAGCAGCTCACATTTTTGTAGCCTTTTATGAGTACAAAGTACTTTATCTCATTTCACCACCCTGTGGTAGAGAGAGTGAGGGTATTATTTAAATTTTACTAAAGAAGAAATAGATCAAAAGCTCAAACTCATGCAATGACTGGGCTGGGTCCAGAATCCAGATCTAATGATTCCCAGTTCAATCTTAGAATCATATATTCAGTTCTTAAAGGTCATTTGGTACAACCTTCCACTTTCTCTACGACATTACTGACAGATAGCCATCCATTCTCTGAATACATCAATTAGATTCAATTTAACATTTTTTTTTATTAGATATCTACTATGTGCAAAGCATTGTTGGTGAGAGCAGGGCTAAAAGTAAATCCCTGCCTTCAGAAAATGTGTCTTGTACTGGGAGATATAACAAGGAAACAAATAAGTAAATACTAGATAATGTAAAGAAAGAAGGGACACTAACAAATAGCTAGGAAGATCAGAAAAAGTCTACCTGAGGAGTTGGCACCTAAGCTGAACCTTGAAAGAAAGAAAGGGATTCTACAAAACTGAGCTTAGGAGAAAGTGTGTCAGGGATTTGGGAGCCTGTACAATGCCAAATTTGAGGGTAGAGGGCAAAGTTGTAGGGTCAAGTCTAAGAAGGCCAGGATGGTTAGGATTAGGCCAGTTAAACAATAAATATTTATTAAGCACTTACTTGCTAGTCACTGTGCTAAGCCCTGGGGTTACAGAGAAAAGCAGAAATTTGGTCCCTTTTAACAGGGAGTATACATTTCAATGGAAATTCAGGCTGTAAATAAATAGGTACCTATTCCTCATATACAGTAAGTAAATGAAGGTGATCAGAAAGCAGAAGGCCTTAGAAGTTGGAGCTGGGTGGGGCAGGAAAGGCCTCATTCAGAAGGTAGGATTTGAGCTGAGTTTTGAAGGAAGTCAGAAGAGGCATAGAATGCTTGAAGGTCATCCTTAGGTCAAAGAATAAATTAAATAGGAGTAAGACCAGATCAAAGATAGTATGGAAAATTGTGACTAGAGAGGAATTTTAGATCTCTGGATCCCATAAATAGAAGAATTATGGCTGATGGTGAGACCAAGGTTATGCCCAACCCAGTTTCACATACCTGCTCTTGAAGTGGAATAAATAAAGGTACATTTGAGGTTGATGAAGTGGGGACCAGAGTATCTGAGGGGATGCTCAGGTCTCACTTATCTGTAAAACAAAACCATACCTCACATGATCCTACCATCCCCTTATAGTAAGTATTCTTCTATATTTCTCCTCCATTTAATGGTCAAATTCTTAAGAACAATGAAGAAGAAGAATTTAAGAAGAAGCTGTCTACACTTATTGTCTCCAATTTCTTGTCTCTAACTCTTTAGCTATTAGAAATCTGGCTTTCCTCTCTCTCTATCACTCAATGAAACATTTTCTCCAAAGTTATCAGTGATCCCTGTCTCTTTTTTTTTTTTTTTTTGCTTTTTGGAGGGCAATTGGGGTTAAGTAACTTGCCCAAAGTTACACAGCTAGGTATTTGTTGGTGTATGTTAAGTGTCTAAGGCCATGTCTGAGGCCAGATCCGAACTCAGGTCCTTCTGACTCCAGGGCTGTCGCTCTACTCACTGCGCCACCTAGCCACCCCCATCAGTGATCTCTTAATTGTTAAATCCAATGTCCTTTATTCAATTCTCTCCTTTTTGTCTCTGTAGCATCCTATTGACTTCTTTTTCTTCTTGAATATTCCCTCCTCTTCAAGTTTTCATGCTCATCCTGGGTTCTTCAACCTACCTGATCACTCCTTCTGTGTTGAATTACCATTCAAACTCTACCCAGCCAAAAACCCTCCTTATCTTTTCCCACAAACCCACCCCTCTTCCTAATTTTTGTTGAGGGGATCACTATCCTTCAAATCCACTGTGGGGTCATCCTTGAAGTTGATGCCAACTTATCCCTCACCCCCCTCCCCCTTTCTCTGGACTTCAAATCCCCTCCCACACTTTTGATTAATCAATTGCCCAGTCATATCCATTCTATCTCCACACCACCCCTTTTCTCCTATCACATATGGCCATTTTTCTAGGTCAGACCTTCATCACCTCACCTGAACTATTTCAATAGCCTAATTCACCTTCCTACTTCAGGTCTCCATCATCCTACACACAGCTTACAGAGTGGTATTCATACAATATAGCTCTGACCATGACACTCCCTTGCTTAGGAAGCCCTAGTCAGTCTCTTTTGCCTCTAGGAACAAATACAAATTCCTCTATACAAAGGCCTCAAACCTGGCTCCAGCTTACCTTTGCAGGCTTTATATAACTCTATGGTCCAGCCAAATTGAGCCTCTTATTGTTACTCTAACATGGTATTTCATCTACTGTTTTTGTACCTCTGTACATACAGTCCCCCCAAATGCCTGAAATGTACCCCCTCCTTTTTGCCACCCCTTAGAATCCTTAGCTTCCTTTGGAGCTCAGTTCAGGTGCCACACCTATATAGGATCTTTCCTGATTTAACCTCACCCCACAGCTACTAGCACCTCCTTTCCAAAATTCCTTGTATATAGTTATGTATACATATTGATTGTCCTTCTTCCCCCTTGCTTTCTCCCTCCTTCCCCAGTAAGATTCTTTAGAGTGGACTTTCTTAAACTTTTTTCACTTGTGACCCCTTTTTGCCTGAGAAAATTTTACAAGACCTCCGGTATATAGGTATATAAATCAAACACTCACTGATAATAAATCGTAAAGAAATGTATTTTAAAACAATTCTTTGGTATACATATAATTTTTCCATTTATTAAAAATGAAAGCAAATTTGTAGCCTAATGAGATGGATGTGCTCATTTATTTTTACATAAAGAATTAAATCTTGGCAGAATATTTGATACTGTAGGACATAAGAGCATCTTCAACATTTTTCTGAGTGGATCGATATTTTGATTTCATAATCATCAATGCTGAGAATTCTGCTTCGCAGAAATATGTAGTATAAAATGGTGGAAGTGTGTTTAGGGCCATTTCAGAAATTATTGGAAATTTTATCCTAATCCCAAACCAAAATTCATTTAACGATTTTGTATGTGCAGTAGAAAGACTATACTTAATTTATAACGTAACAATAGTCTCGAATCTGAGCCGAGGTGTTTCCGGCAGTGTTCATCAATGTTGTGTGGCATGACAATGTGTGTAGTGCAAAGTGTACATGTTGTGTGCTCAGAACCAAGGCTGTAGTGAAGTTGTATGATACAACATGGGCAAGCACTCAGGATTCATTACACATTTGATTTTGAATTAATTTTCAATTACTGTAAGTTCAGAAACCTTTTACTGTTGCCAATTTTTTCAAAACCCCAGCATTCAGTTAAGTGACCCAATATGGGGTTGTGACCCACTGTTTAAGAAATGCTGCTTTAGAGTAGGGAGTGGAGGAAAAAGGAAGGAAAAAGCATTTATTAAGGACTTAATGTATCCAGGCACCTCCACTAAGTGAAAAGGATATAAATGCAAGCAAAAAGAAAGATAGTCCGTCCCTCAAAGAGCTTACAATCTAATGGAAAAGACAACATATAAGAGACAGCTAGAAAGGAGAGAGGAGGGGATGGAAGCACCCGGCTTGGGAGCTTGGTTTTGAAATCCAGAGGAAGTCAGAATAGGTCTAGGAGGAGAATAGAGGCAGGCTAGACTTGGTGCCTCCAAAAAATAGAGATTCCAGGAGGAACTGCCTAATGGGAGAAAGGAGACAGGTCTCATGGAGGGATAGTCCATGGTGAGTGTATTGCAGGAATGGTAGACTGTTTCAAGTAAGGAGGCCTGAGACACTGGGGGAAGTTCCAATGTGAGTCAGCAATAGAGGGAGGCATAGTGTTAAAGTCCGGAGAATGTCAGGAACAGGGCCAGGAGGAGAATGGTTCATTTTTGATGCTGTTTCCCTGACCTCTAGACCAGTGCCTGGCACACTTAATGAATTAGGGCTGATTGATGGACACCAACATCAAAGGCACTAAGTATGGGAGGAGAGGTTAGGAGAGAGAGGTACTGAACTACTAGAGAAAAGATCGAGAATGATGCAGAAGCCAGCAGACCTAAACAAGATCTGAATAGGGTGATGTAAGGCAGGATGTTCTGGTGCTGAGAGAGAGAGGAAAAAGGATGGCATGAAAGTAGCAGTGAAGAATTAGCTCCATTTCTATTCCTCCTTTTGACCCAGGACGTCAGGGATGGGGGGGGAGGGGGCAGTATCTTTCAGAAGAATCCAAGGAGCTGTGAATTTAAGAGGCTGCTCACTAGATGACACAGTGAGTAGAGTACTGGGCCTAGAGTCAGGAAGATCTGAGTTCAAAATCCGGACTCAGATTTTTACTGGCTGTATGACCTGGCCAAGTCTCTTAACCTCTGTTTGCTTCAGTTTTTTCATCTGCAAAATGAGATGATAATAGCCCTTGCTTCACAAATAATGTAATATTTGTAAAGTGCTTGCATAGTAGTTGCTATATACATGCTATTATTGTTATTATTAAAATAATTATTTTATTATTTAATAAATTTAATTAGTTATTAAATAATAATTATTTTTAAAATGTGAAATATCGATAGAAAAGAGAGTTTTAGAGGCCTAATGGAAGAGGAGGGTAGAGCAGGATAGAGACTTGGACAGGGAAGGCCTGAGATGAATGAGGATGAAAGAAAGGGAAATGGCTGTGGAGGAGAAATTTTTTTGTCTAGGAAGCTGGTGACTCAATCACAGGGACTGGGAGAGAAGGAATTAGGACTATCTTTCTCTTTCTTATTTGTATCTTGTGCTTAACACAGTGTCTGGCACATAATTGGGACTTAATACATGTTGTTGAATTTAATTGAACTTTAGCTCCAGATTATAGAAGGAGTACCATTTGAGGCTGTCTTCTACTTCTTGTTTCTATGCATTTCTCTCTCAGGCACCATGGAAGAAGGGAGCTAGGGTCAGCCAATGTGGCCAGTAAAAATCTGATGAATGGGTTCCCAGAAGTTTGACTGAATACATAGATAGCACTCATTCCTTATCTCATCTCAAGGTGTTGGGGATCACACAAAAGAAAGAGTGCTCCTCGTCAGCCTGGGTCCCTTCAGCACTACTCTTGGATGAGATCCTGAGGACAAGAGGGTTAGTGTTTGAAAGCTATTGTTTCTCTCAAATGGTTCAATAAAACAGGATGAAAGGGGTTCAGGCTTCCAAATCTAACGCTCTAGCTCTCTAGATAAGCATGTAATTAGTAAACAAACCTTTAAGTGCCTGTTGTGTGCCAAGCACCACGCTGACCACAAGGGATGAAAAGACCAAAACAAAACCCAACCCCAAACAAATAATCCCTGTTCTCAAAGAGCTTACATTCTATTAGGAGAGAAAGTGTGTGCACAGATAGGTATATATAGACTAAATGCAAAATAAATACATGATGGTTAAGGAGAGTACTAGCTGCTCAGGGGATCAGAAAGGATTAAAAACCTTCTATGTATAGAAGGTTCTGCTTGGGCCAAGTCTTGAAGGGAAAGAGGGATTCTAAAGGCAGGGATGGAAAAGGGTTAGCTTTGACTAGGAGAAGGGTTACCACATTGTCAGAGACTAGGACAGGGGTGGGGAGGACACATATGGCCCTCTAGGTCCTTGGGTACAGTCTTTTGACTGAGTCCAATTTTACAGAACAAATTCTTTTTTTAAGAGGATTTCTTCTGTGAAGTTTGGATTCAGTCAAAGAGCGGCACTTGAGGATTTAGAGGGCCACATGTGGCCTCAAGGCTGTAGGTTCCCCACCTCTAGGCTAGGGGAAAGGAGGAGAAAATGGAGAGTGATGTTAAGAGGTTTTGAGATAGATTGAATGGGAAAAGAGGGAGCTCACATTGAACGTTCTCAGGGTTTTCAGTAAAGGAAGAGGCAAGGTCTTTTAATTAATAGCTAGCATTTATATAGAACTTTAACGTTTACAAAACTCCTTACAAATATTATTTTATCCAACAACCTGAGAAATATTGTCTTCATTTTGCATATGAGGAAATTGAGACAAAGAGGTTAAGAGAATTAGCCAGTGTAACATAGCCAGTAAGTGTATTTGAACTCAAGATTCCCTGACTCCAGTTCAATGCTCTACTCATGACAGAAAGTTCACTATCTACAAAAACAGCCCATTCCATTATTAGACAGCTCTAATTCTTGGGAATTTATTCTTTTTATTGAATCAAAATCTGGTTCCATTTAGCTTCTCTCTCTATCTCCCATTGATTCTAGTTCTGGCTTCTGATGCCAAGCAGGACAAGTCTCATCTGTCTCCCATATTTCTAATATGTTCAGTCAGCCAGCATAGAAACAACATGGGGAGAGTAAGGAAGGCTAGCTTTGGAATTAGGGGAGTTGGGTTAGAATCTGGCTCTGTTTCTCCCTTACTGTGTGACTCTGATGGAACCATGGTGGGTGCTGAGTACTGAGCTGGTGAATAGGCAGGCAATGCCACTTGTTCATACTCCATCCAATCTTTCTCTGGGTAGAGCTACTCCTCCCCTTGGGCAGGACTTTCCCTCTAGCCACTCCCTTGGTCCCCCCTCTGTGAAGTGGTTTTGCTTTCAAACTAGCTCCATCCTGCCCCGATCTGATTTGCTCACCTCAATGATTCTGCCTTCTTGACTCTGTTTAGTCCTCTTCTTTCCCATAAATCCATGGGATGGGAAGGGCTAGCTTCTGAATCCAAGTTAGCCTCAATTCCAGTCCTAAAGTCAGGGGAAATTAAAATCAGATAAGGTTGGATTGAGGAGGACTGGGGGATTTCTGCCCCCAATCAGCAGGCACCCGTCTCTCGTATCCAGATATCAAGCTGGCACCTGGAGTAGATGTAGCCAAAGCAATGCTACATTGAACAAGTGACTTCTCCCTGAGTGCCAGTTTTCTCTTCTGAAAAATTAGGGGGTTAAGAAGAAGAACTCTGAGGTTCCTTTTAGCTCTAAATCTGATGATTCTTGTTTCTTCTCCTTCAAAAAAAAAGAAAAGAAAAAGAAAACTTCTAGGTTCAACGTTTAGAACGTAGCTCAGAGCAGCTCCCATTCTCTTCCCTAGGATCCCACCTCTTGGTGACTATCTTTCTTGTTCCAGGCTACTTAACCCTGATTCTCCAGATGTCCCCAGAAAGACTGGCCTAACCTTAGGCTGTAGCAGAGGGGAACAGGATCTGGCTTAATGTGAAACTTGAAGTGCTGTTGGCCCTGAGGGGTGACTGAGGGAGGCTAGAGCCACCTTCTTCAAGTTCTGCTTCAACAGGAAGAACATTTTGGCAAAGAGATGGGACACATAATAGAGAACTGGCATTAGGGAGGCAAGATCAGACTAGTCCCCCTACCCTGCTCACAGACCTTCCTTCCCCTTTTAATTTTTAATAACAATGCGCATGTATATAGCACTTTTCAGATTTACAAAACAGTTTACCCACGACAGACAATCATGTGAGGTAGTTACTGCATGTTTTATTACTTCTGTTTTAAAGGTGAGGAAACTGAGGCTCAGGGAGATCATATGACTCCTGCCCTAGTAAATGTCAGCTGGGCTTTGACCCCAGGTCCCTTGTTTGCAAAGTTCAGTTTAGTGCTCTTCCTGCTACATTATGCTGCCTCTTAGAATCAAAGAATTACAAAATCTTGAGAGTTTGAGGAGCTCACAGAGGTTATCTAGTTCCTGCTCCTTTTTTTGGAACAAGTTCTCACAATGGCAGCAGAATTACTTTGCTTGTTGCTTCCAGGGAGTTAGAAAACTTGGATCAGAATCCTGGCTCTGTCTGTGTCTAGCTGGTTGTGTGACTTTGGGCAAACTGCTTCCCTTTTCTCGTTCAACAATTTAATTCAACAAATATGTATATTAGGTTTCACCTTTTGTATATTTGTATATTCACTAGACAGTAGGCTACAAAGAAAAAAAAAGAAACAGTCTCTGCTGCAAGGAGCCTACATTCTACTGGAGAGACACAACCTATACACAAGTGAGTAAACAGAGAGCATATACAAAGGGGTGACTAGATGGTGCAGTGAATAGAGCACTGGCCCTGGAGTCAGGAGGACATGAGTTCAAATCTGGCCTCAGATACTTAACTCAAAGCTATCTGTGTGACCTTGGGCAAGTCAATTAACAGCAATTGCCCTGCCTTACCCCCTCCAAAAAGAAAAAAGAAAAGAAAAGAAAGCATATATAAAGTAGTGCAGAGAATTTAATATTCCTGGGAGTTTTCTTTTTGGGATCTTTTTCAGGAGGTGATGGGTGGATTCTTTCAACCTCTATTTTGCCCTCTGGATCTAAAACATCAGGGCAGTTTTCCTTGAGAATTTCTTGAAGGGTGATTTCTAGGTTCTTTCCTTGATCATGGCTTTCAGGTAGTCCAATAATTTTTAAATTGTCTCTCCTGGATCTATTTTCCAGGTCAGTGGTTTTTCCCATGAGATATTTCACATTGCCTTCTAATCTTTCATTTGTTTGGATCTGCTTAACAGCATCTTGATTTCTCATAAAGTCACTAGCTTCCATTTGCTCCAGTCTAACTCTGAAGGAATGAATCTCCTCAGTGAACTTTTGAGATTCTTTTTCCATCTGGCAAATTCGACTTTTTAAGGCATTCTTCTCCTCATTGCCCTTTGGGCCTCCTTTGCCATTTGAGTTAGTCTATTTTTTAAGGTGTTGTTTTCCTCAGTCAGGCTGTTGACCCTCATTTCATACTTTTCCTGCATCCTTCTCATTTCTCTTTCCAATTTTTCCTCCACTTCTCTTATTTGATTTTTAAAGTCCTTCTTAAGGTCCTCTATGGCCTGCAACCCGCTCATGTTTTCCCCTGGGGCTTTTGGAGCAGGACTTCTGACCTCACAGTCCTTTTCCCGCTCTATGCCCCCAAAATAGGAGTCTAGGGTTGCATTTTTCTGTTTCCTTTGCCTTGGCATGTTGCCACTTAATTGCTTGACTTTTGGGCTTGTTGCCACACTATGGCTTTAAGGCCAGATAGAGGAATTTTCGTCCCGAACGTGTGGGGGCAACTTCCGTTTCTGGCAAGCTGTAAACCCACCCACAACTTCCACCCTAGATCACAATCCAGATCCAGGGAGGTTAAAGCAAGAGCGATTACCCCCCAAGACTGATCGCTGGATCTCCCTACAAATTTGCAGGCTGGGAGCGGGAGCTGCCTCTGAAAACTACAAAATGGAGTGTCTCCTCAGTGGCTTCTAGCCCCCAGGGGAGGGAGCTGACGCATTCCCTAATACAGGTCCCAAAGTCCATAGGACACTAACCTCTTACTTTGTCCTAGGCATGTCTATGTTGATAATTCTGGAGTCGCCACAGCTCCTGGTGTTCTGGGGTTCCTCCAGCTGGCTGCTGGCCCTGCCGCCCTGGGGCTAAAACCTCGGCTCATGCGGACCTGGGCTCGGCTCGGCTCGGCTCCTGCGCTCTGCGCGCTGCATGCTGCCAGGTCCCAGACCACTGCGCTGGTCCTTCCTGCAGGGCTGCTGGGCTGTCCTCAGCGGGAGTTTAGCTTCTCTGTGTCGTTTTGTGGGTGCTGGGGCTCCAGAAGTTGTTCAGAGTCCCCTTTTACGTCGTTTGGGGGGAATCTGGGGGCAGAGTGGCTTGGATGAGCTGTTTCTACTCCGCCATCTTGGCTCTGCCCCGTGCAGAGAATTTAAAGGAGAGAAGTGCTAATAATGTGGGGATCAGGAAAGGCCTTATATAGGAGATGGCACCTGAGCAGTGCTTTGAAGGACATTAGGGATGCCATAAGGCAGATAGCATTCTGGGTAAAGGCTGAAACGAGGAGTTTGTATTTTATTCTAGTGGTAAAAGAGAGTCATTGGAGAGCTTTGAGTAAGAGGATGATATGGTCAGATATGTGTTCTAGGAACGGAAGTTTGGTAAGCTGTGTGGAACCTGAATCGGAGAGGGGGAAGACTAGATCGGGTAGAAGGTTATTGAAATTGTTCAGGAAAAAAATCATCCCCTGAACTAGGACATAGGTTATGTGAATGGACAGATGTGAAAGTTATTATAGAAATAGAACCAATGTGTCAAGGCAACTGACAGAGCTCAACAAATGACAGAAAAGGAAGAGCCAAAGGTCCAAAGGTGGCTCCAAAAGGTCTGGGACCTTCATGACTGGAAAGATGGTTGTGCCATTAGCAGACATGGAGAAGGCTAGAGGAAGCAGAGGTTCTTTTTTACTTTCTTGGAGGTGGGGTTTTGGACATGCTAAGTTTGAGATTTCCGTGGGGCATCCAGGTGAAGATGTGGTAATGTGGGATGGGAGTTTAGGAGAGAGATTAGGGTTGAATACCTAGATTTCAATCATCTGTCGACAGGTGCTAATTGAACACTTGGGAATGGATGGAATCACCAACTGAAGGTGTAAAGACAGAAGAGAAGAGTGCCTAGGACCGATCTTAGCAGACATTTACACTTGGTGGATGGAAGAGAGAACCAGCAAAGGAAACTGAGGAGTGAGCATAAAAATAGGAACCAAGAGAAATTAGTGTCACAGGAACCAAGGAAGGACAGAGTACCCAGGAGGCTGACAGTGTTACAAGCTGCAGAGAGGTTAAATAGAATGAAGCCTGATGAAAGGCCATAAGATTTAGCAGTTAAGAGATTAGTGATAACCTTTGAGAAAACCATTTCCAAAGGATGGTAGGGTCAGAAGTCAGATTATAAAGAACCAAGAGGTGAGAAAATGGATGAAATAAACATAGATAATCCTTTCTAGGATTTTTGGCTGTGAATGGAAGAAGAGCTATAGGATGACAGCTTAAGGGAAAGAGAGATTTAAAAATCCTTTCTTAAGGAGGACCTAGATGTGTTTGTGTCTGGGAAGGAGCCAGTAGATAAGAAGAGACCAGAGATAAGAGACAGGAAAGGAATGACTGAGGGGCAAGCTACCAGAGGAGGATGGAGGGAAGAGAATCAAGAGTACACGTGAAAGGGTAGGCTTGGCAAGGAGAAAACTGACCTCTTCATTAGATACCAGATCAAAGGAAAAGAGAATGAAGAATAAATAAAGGGGGGGTTGAGGTGTAAAAGAAGGAGCTCATCTGTAAAATGTAAATACTAATGCTTGTTCTGATTACCTCACAGGTAGGAGAATCTGGTCTACATGATAGTAACCTGGTTGTTATCTCAATTCAATTAAGCAATGGTTCATTAAACACCTGAGAGGCAGTGTGGAGCAGTGGATAGAGAGGTGACTTCAAAGGCAGAAAGATCTAGGTTCAAATCTTGAGTTTGACATAGATTAGCTGTGTGACCCTGGGCAAGTCACAAAACCTATCAGTTTACTGGTCAATCCTATAAGATTAAGAATTGCAGAGAAGGTACTGACCTTCACCGAGAGAGAAGTTCCTCACAGAGGAACTCCCTACCCTAAAGAGATCACAGGTTGTCAGAAACAAAACAAAGCAAAAGCAAAAACAACCTTCTGGGGAATGTGAAGGTAATAACCTGTCTCTGTGCTCATGGAGCTCACAATCTAGTGGGAGAAGGGATAAGACAAGTACACAATTAACTCTAATGCAAAATAAGATGTGATACATTTGAAATGTGAACAAAGAGCTAAAGAATTCTAAGCAGGGAGAAATCATTTCTCCTAGGTACAAGTGGATGATGGAAGGGCATCACGAATAGGATGAATGGAAGGGGGAAAGACTGGCAGCAGAGAGACCAATTAAGTGGAAATTACGTTAGGAGAGAATTTGTCTTTTTTTCCATTTGAGGATGTCTCTCAGGATATACTGTATGGTTTCTTTTTCTGTCTCCATTACTCCTGGTACTCTGGCTAATTCAGTTATTCCATGATTAAGTAGATAGGAGTGGGGGATAGGGTGTTAGAGCTCTATTGCTTTTTTTAATTTATAATTTTGTTGATTTATTTTTTTCCTATGGATTTTTTCGAGGGAGGTAAGTCCTCCTTTTGGATTTTTTTTGAGGGAGGTAAGTCCTCCTTTTGGATCCTCATTTTGGATCAAATTCCAGAGAACTGATGAGGACTTTAAGTAGGGTAGTCACAGGGGTGTGCAGAGAAGTGGATGGGTTTGAGAGATCTTATGGAAACATATTTTATAGAACTTGGTGAGTGGATATGGGTGTGGTGAAGGAGAAGGAAGAGTCAAAGATGACTGAAGTATTGAGCCTGAATGACTGGAAGAATGGTGTACCATCAACAAAAATAGAAAAGTCGGGATACGTAGCAGATTGAGAGAGAAATTATGAATTCATCATTAGACATGTGTCTCATCACTGAGGTACTTATGCTTGCCAAGTTTTTTGCTGCTGTTATGGAGAATGTCTAACATAAAGTCCAACTGGAAAAGAGATTCCTCAAAATGATGAGGTCCTCTAAATGACTCTATTTGTGGTTGACATTGTGCTGATTGAATAAAGCCCTGGAGCAATGCAGAGCCACCTAGATGGAATCCATAATCACTCAAAAGGATTAGCCCTAATTATCCACCAGGAAAAACTGAGTGGATGTAGAATGCCTTTTGTCCAGACTACAACAAGCATTTGGATGGATGACCCATAAGTACATATATTTTGAGCAGACACTGCAGATGGACAATGGCTTTTGTCCAGAAATAGAATGTAGAGAGGAGGCTAGACTCTGCCTCTGGAAAATTGTATGGTGCTTTTAATGATTCCCAAATTTATCCCTGAAACATTAACTTCATCTTTTTTTAATACTGATATTCTTCTGGTGTGGTTGTAGGGCTACAAATCATGTCACATCTCAATCTCTGAAGAATCAAAATTATGGCTCTCCCAAGAGGTGATTGAGGGAGACAAGGGGGACGTAAATAAGCTGCAGTGTATTATCTTTGAATAATTACAGACAAGGAGCAGAGTAAAAAAAATCATTAAAAAGACACATAATCAGAAAAGGAATGGGTTAGTCATGTATCCAGAGCTGACCTGTGTGCTCCATTGGTACATATGTAATGTCAATTTTCTTTTCTGGATCTTCAATCAGGTCATGCCTCACGGCTCTGTCCTGGTTTGCCTTCTCTTTTCCCTCTCTTCTGTTTCACTTGATAATCTTATCAGTTCTTATGGATTCAATTATTATCCCTTTGCAGATGGCTTTCATATCTATTTATCCAGCTCTAAATTCTCTCCTGACTTCCAGCCCCATGTCTCCAACTGCCTATTGGACATCTCAAACTGGATGTCCTAGAGATATCCTAAATTCACTATGTCTAAAATTGAACTCATCCCTCTTTTCCCATAAATTCTTCCTTCTTCCAAACTTTCCTATTACTGTAAAGGGTACCACCAATCTCTCAGTCATTCAGGCTTGAAACCTACATGGCATCTTTAACGCTTCATTCTCTTTCAATTCCCAGGTCCAACCTGTTTTCAAGTGCTGTTAATTCTACCTTCAAAACATCTCTCCTCTTTACTTCCTTCATTCCTCTCATCCATCTGCTGCTATGGTGCAGGCCCTAATCATTGCATACTGTGATTGTTGCACTAGCTTTCTGGATTGGCTTCCTTGCCTCAAGACTCTCTTCACTTTAGTCAATCTTCCATTCAGCTATCAAAGTAATCTTCCTAAAGTGTAGGTTTGACCATATCAACCCTCCACCCTACCAACCCCACTCAATAAATTCTAGTGACCCCCTGTTACTTCTAGGATCAAATTTAAAATTCTCATTTGGACTTTTAAAGCCCTTTACAACCTCTCCTCTTCCTACGTTTCCAGTCTTCTTACACTTTACTTCCCTACTTCAGGTCCACTGGCCTCCTTGCAGATTATTGTTAACTCCTGACTTTCTGCCTTTTCACTGGCTGGTGGTCATGCCTGGAATGCTCTCCCTCCTAGTCTCCGCCTCTTGGCTGCCTTCAAGTCAGTTAGGTGTTACAGTGTACAAAGTGGATCTAACCACTAGACCTGGGATCAGGAAGACTAGAGTTCAAATTTGACTTCTCAAACTTTACTAGCTGTGTGACTCTATGTAAGTCATTTAACTTCTGGCTGCTTTGGTTTCCTCAACTGTAAGATGTGATTAATAATAGTATCTTACTTCCTACAGTTATTGTGAGGTTAAAATGACATAACATTTATAAATGCAAATCTTAAAGTGTTATACAAATGTCAGTTATTATTGAGTTAGCTGAAATTCTACCTTCTTCAAGAAGCCTTTCCTCTAGGGTAAAGGACTCAGATCCAGGAGCTTTGACTTCAAGCCTAGTGCTCTTTTTGCTACATCTCATGGATAAGTAAATGACAGAACATTCCTATGGTGAGAGTTCCCAGAAGTCAAACCAGGTTACCATGCTGATTTGTAATTTAGTGAGGAGCCATTGGTGATGGTGGTGGGGAACAGCATACACACACAGAGTAAAGAAGAGAAAAGGAAAGAAGAGAGGGGAAGAGAGGAAAGAAAGAGAAAGAAATAATAGGCTAAAGTTCTGTAATGTTTAGGAGCCTGTTGGCTTTTCAGAGTAGAGTCAAGATACAGGGAATGAAATGTTGAAGAGCTTTAGGAAGAAACTAAGCTTGTGTTGAGTTAGAAAAAAATGGTGTCAATTCTCTTTTCAAATATCGTGAGTCTTTAGGGAATAAAACTGACTGATTACAAATGCCTGCCTTCAAAGAGCTTACTGTATCATACAGCAGGTACACAGATAAGTAACATACAAGGCAGAATGTGCTGTTTGCAAAGGTAAGAATTGGTCTAATAATAACTAGTGTTCTTATAATTCTTTACACACATAATCTCATTTGATGCTCACAACAATGTAGTGTTACATTTTATCATTACACTCTGAGTATTTTTCTGGCTCCATCACTCTGTTCTAAGTTCTGTACTGTTGCATTTTCTAACTCCAATGTCCCACCAGCACCTCAGATACAACTTCTTTGTCCAAATCTGAATTCTTCATCTTCCCTCTAAAACTTGACCCAACTTCCTCATTTCTGTAGACGACATCACCATCTTCCCAGTCACCCAGGCTCAAAACCTGGGAGTCTCTTTTGACTCTTCCCTCTTCTCTCGATCCCATATCCAATCAGGTGCTAAGTCTTGTTGAGTCTTCCTCTATAATTTCTTGTGTATCCATCACTGTCCTCTTATCTCTACAACCGTCATAGCTCAGGTCCTCTTCACCTTTCATCTAGACTATTTTAAGAACTTTCTAGTTGGTATTCTTGCCTCCATTTTCTCCCTTTTCCATGAAAGAAACTTCCTAATGTACCAAGTCTGTTATTCTTCTGCTCAAAAACCCTCAGTGGCTCCCTATTGCCTCCAAGATAAGATGGAAACTCCCTAACTTAGTATTTAAAGTCTGTCATGCCCTGGATCCAGTCATCCTCATTTCATACTCTCCCCCAGCCTTTTCAAATCAATTTCATTCCATCCCTTTGTGCATTTTGTGTTCCATCCTTACTAAACTACAAGCTATTCACCAAACTCAACATCTCGTCTTCCACCTATAAGTACCTGCACAGGCTCTTCCCTATGTCTTGAATGTTTTTTTCATCTCTACTTTTTAGACTACCCCTCTTTCTTTAAAGCTCAGCTTTGTCGCCACCTACTTTGTGAAGCCTTCCCTAATCTCTCCAGATCAATATAATATTATCTTCCTCTTTAAATTTTCCTGAAATCCCCGGAGACAATGCATCCAAATGGACAGAGTGACTAGCCTTGAGGTCAGGAAGCCTCAGGTCTGAATTCTGCTTCAACTGTGTGATCATGAGTGAATCATTTAACCTCAGCATCTCAGTCTCTACTTCTGTTAAATGGGGATAATAATAACTTACATAATAGTTGTGAGCAGATAATGGGATAATGTATGTAAAGTATTAAATAAATGGCAGCTTTTAGTCTGAATCTCTCTTTTGTTCATGTCACACTTTACTGAATATTTGCTTATCTGTGTGCATACCATATCCCTTAGATGTGATACAGTAAGCTCTCTGAAGGCAGGGATTTGTCCTTTTTTTTTGCATACTCAGTGCCTATACTGCAGTGCTTTGAACATAGTAGATTTTCAATAATACCCAAATTAAAGTTGAATTTTATGCTTCCTCTGGTTGTCAGTGATCATTCTCTCTCTCTCCCTACATCATCACATATAGGATAAATTCACATGTTGTATCTCCCTCTCTTTCCCCTCCCCCACACCTCCACCTAATTCAAGCCACTTCAGGTCAATGGGTAAGTTTTGTTTTGGTTTTGTTTATTTTTTATTTTTCTCTTTTGTCACTAGCACCAAGTCCAGCAATAGGTACTTAATAGCTGTTTGGTTTAAATTGTGCTAGATTGTTCTCAGGTCCTTTCTGATGCTAACATTCTATCTGCTAACATTCCATGTTCTAAGATCCTTTCCAGTTCTAACATTTTAAGATTCTAGGTAATAGTTTCTAGATTTCAAGGGAACAGAGAGAGGAATGAGTGCAGGGACCTGTTCTGAGAGAATAGTGGGACTGTACCTAGTTACAGATCAGGGTCTGGGATTTGAGAAAGCAGCCCCACCATTGCGTGGGGTCTGTGCTCCCCCCCTCCACTCTGTGGGGTCCACAGGCCAGCTTAAGTCCCAGGGCTCATTAACCCCATGTGGGGTCGTCAGGCAGTGGAAGAGAGGGTGTGGGCTGGTGGGCAGGAGACTATAGGCAAAACACATTTATGAACAAGAATGGATCCAAGCCATTATTTCTTCTTTCCTCCCCCCCCCCCCCCGCCCCAACCCCAAGCATTTTTTTTTCCATGGACTCTTAACTGGGCTTTCTTGATCCCGCTAAAGTGTTCTCCGTACTCTAAATAAACAGCCGTGGAGCTCGGCCCAGGAGAGCAGAGAAGAATGCAGGGGGCTTTGAGCAACAAGCAGACACACATGTCAGCAATTTGGCCGCCTTGTGTATTTTGGCTTTTAGCAAAGCATTTTGGAATAAACGGATGGACGCAGGAAAACCTTATCCTGCTGGCAGCTGGGGTTCAGAGTAAATTGCTTTCAGCTGATATGCCCTGTGCTCCAGCCGAGCTGGTCCCTGGTGGGCTCACCTTCCAGCTGTGGGGGGAAGTGGCCCCCTGGGAGAGAGGGCCCTGGGTTTTCTATCCCTCGAGTCCTTCTTTCAAATCACCCATGTGAAGATAATGTTTCTTGAAGATTTCTGCCCAGAATCCTTCCAGTGAGCTTCTTCTCTTTGGAGGATCTCCAAGCACATCTTCCAATCCACCTGGCCCAATCAGGGAGAAGGTAGGGATTCTAGGCAGGTAGGGATGGAAAAATTGAGGACCAGAGAGGGAGTGACAGGCAGGATTAAAGGAGTAGTATCACATAGAGGAAAAAGCAGTTCTCTTTGATCTAGAGGTAGAGTACTAGATTTGGAACCAGAGGATAGACTTGAATCCTGGCTCTCACTTACTAGCTGTGTATGGACTCTCTGTGACTCAGTTTCTCCAGTCTGTAAAATGAAGATAGCAATATTTCACAGGATTACTGTGAGGCATTCAAATGTAGGGGCAACTATGTGGAGCAGTGGATGGAGTGATGGGCCTGGTCAGGAAGACTTGAGTTCAAATCTGACTTCGAATACTTACTAGTTGTGTGACCTTGGGCAAGTTACATAACCTCTTTAAGCATGTATCTTCCAAGGTTGTTGTGAGAATCAAATTAGATAATATATTATCATAAATTTTAAGAATAATATAGAAATGTGAATGAGTTATCTCCAAGCATATTTTTTAACCCATCTGTCTTCACACAATGAAATGGAAGCCAGTAATTGAGGTTGGTTCTTCTTCCTCTTCCTTTTTTCTTCTTCCTCCTCTTCTTCATTCTTCTTTTCTTCCTCCTTCCTCTTCTTCCTTCTCCTCCTCTTTTCCTCCTCTTTCTTTTTCTCTTCCCCTTCTTCTACTCTTTATTTATATTCACTCTTTTTTGCCTATTCTCTTGTCTTCATTTTTTCTTTCTTTGTCCACTTTTCTTCCTACCCCTTCCCTTTCATTTCCTCTTTTCCCTGTTCCTTCTCCTCTCCTACTATTCCTTTTCCCATTCTTCTCCTTTTGCTCCTTTTCTTTCTCTCCTTCTCTCCCTCTCCTTTTCTTGGTCTTCCTTCTATTCCCCACTTCTGTTCCTCTTTTCCTTCCTCTTCCATCCTCTATCTTTCAGTTGCCTCTTGTTCTCTTTCTCCCTCCACATTCTTTCTCCACGATGATGGAAGAAAAGGAGGGTCATGCCAAAAGAAAGTGCTTCTGAACAAAAATTCAGAGAAGAGAGAGAGAATAATTTTGGTTATTTTTCCCAGAGCATCTTTTTTAAACATTGCTTTTCAGGGAAGACTTTTTGGAATAGCTAGTAAGTACCAGACAGAGTACTGGATTTAGAATCAGAACAACCTGAATTCAAATAATGCCTGGGATACTTATTGGTTGTATGACCCTTACTAACTGTATGAGGCATTGAGTCACTTAATCTCTCTGTGACTCAGTTTCCTTATCTGCAAAATGAGAGGGATAGACTTGATGGATGGCCTTCAGAGTTCTTTTCAGCTCTAAATCTATGACCCTATGATCTGATGATTAGCTGTCATTAGAACTAGACCTTAAAGGTTGCATGCTTAGGCTTCTAAAAGTTGAGTAGATGGATATAATTTGGGAGAAGGAAGTGTCAGGCACAGAGAAAGACAGGGAAAAAGTAGGGAAGCCAGGCAGCCCAGTCTGCATTCAAGAAATGGTAAGTATGTAGAGGGTGGTTAGACAGACAGATAGACAGACAGACACACTAGTGCATACGTGAGCTCGAGTGAGCTTGAGAGCACACACACACACACACACACACACACACACACACACACACACATAATACACCTTGTCCCCTGGAGAGTTTCTCTCTGGCCTTTCTGCTCTCTCCCACTTGAGAAAGCAGCAAAGTATACTGGAAAAAGCATTGGAGTTGTCACCACAAACTCAGTATTCAAATCTTATGTCTCTAACTCATGAGTTATATGACCTTGAAGAAGTCATCTCATCTATCCAGACCTCAGTTTCTTCATGTGTAAAATGGGACAGTAATATCTTAACTGCTTTCTTCTCAAGGTTGTTGTGAAGATGAAGGGAAATAATACCTTATAAGCCTTAAAGCAGGAACATCACCTCTTATTATTGTTCATGTTTTAAGGTGATGCAAAAACTGTACCTACTGGTCCAAATATAGGTCACACCTCCCAAATGAGATATTTTTGAGAGGAAGATAATTATATAGTCAGACCCTGAAAAGAAAACCCAACCACAGGATGAAGCTAGATAATGTGAGCACAGCCCTGGTCCTCAGATAACACTGAAAGGCCTACAGGAAAGTCCTCAGCATGTCCTGTGGATCTTTTAGGTAGAGTTTAGGAGAGGATATGGACAAGAATCACTGGAGATGAGAAGGCTGGGTGAGATATTATCACTATTTCAAGGGAATAACCACATGAGATGAGATGAGGCTTTATTGAAATACTACATGGGACTATAAGAGATCATTGAGTCCAACCATGTCATTTTACAGATGAGGAAACTGAGGCCAAGAGAAGTCAAGGTCACAGAGATAGGAAGCATCAGAGCTGGGTTTTGTAACTCTACTCCAAGCTCAGTACTCTTTTCAGCATACTGCCTTGTCTTACATGTTCTGATTTGCTTCTTGCATCTCTGTCTTGCAGCTGGACTGCAGTGAATTAATGATTCATGGGAATATGTGAATTGGGCCCCTGTTCCCAGCCAGAGAGCAGAAGGCTGAGAGTTGGTGAGGTTATGTGGCCTTTATGCAGGGTGCCCAGTTGGGTGGTCCCCACTGCTGACTCAGGAGTTTTGGGGAGAACAGGGCCACTGTTTCCTGGTGATAGTAGGTTAGCAGGGCTCTTGTAAACCTGGTAATTGGTAGCTCATTTTTGTCTACTTTTGATTATCTATAACCAAAAATGGGCTTATATTTCTGTAATTTCATTTCTGCGATGTTGCATAGTGGAATGACTGGGGAACCAAGAGCCAGGAGATCTAGGCTCAAGTCCTCAGCTCCAAAATGAGAGCGCTGGACTCAGTAATCCCTAATGGCCCCTTGCATTTCCGAGGATCTGTGTTCGAAATTGGAGTCTTTTTAAATCCCGACATTCTATGACTGTATCTGTCCCCTTTGATTCTTATGTCCCCCCGGAAGAGTGGGTGGCAAGCGAGGGGGAATAGAAAGGGGAAGGAGCCAGGGGGGAAGTTTGTGAAGTTCGGCTTGGAGGAAAAGAGGAGGGAAGGGAGGTGGGAGCCCCCTCCTCTAGGCCTATTTCCCTCCCTCCCGCTCCTTGGGGGGAGGAGCTGAGGATTCCAATTAGAGAGCCGCTGGGAGCCAGCCCCGGGGAGATAATGACAGTAGGAAGCAGTCCGGAATTAGGGCTCTTGTTTAGCAAACTAAACAAAGAATTATGTACAAGGCGGGCTGAGAGTCGGCGGCGCTGTCCCTGCTGCTGATTACGGGAAGAGGAATATGTAAATGCGGCTCCGGCCGTTGCCATGGTAACTCCATGAATTGCTGCTCCTGTTACATCTGATTCTAAAAGGCAAAACATACCTGGGGTCAGCGTGTGCTGCCTTCCCACTCCACTCCAACCACCCTGGACTGCAGGGGCAGCCTTCCCCTGATGTCTTGTGCGGGGCACGTGTCTGTCCATATCCGTGGGGGGCACCGTGCCCGTAGGAGTGGGCTAGCACCTATATGTGACCACACATGTGTGGCTGGGCGTACACAGGCATGTATGGGAGGGCATGCATTATGTGTGGATATAACATGTGCAAACATCAGTGACTAGATACAGACTTTTGTGTATGTGCATCTGTGTGTGGGATGCACAAACATGACACATATGCACATTAATCCTCCAGTACCGAGCAGTGCAATGGAAAAAGCTCAAGATTTGGAGTCCAAAAATAGAGGGGAACCTTGGCTTTGCACTGTACTACCTTTGTGACCTTGGACAAATTGTTTGAGCTCTCTGAAGCCCATTTTCCTCAATTGTAAAATCTTTCCTTTGGCCAGATGGCTTCTGTGGTCCTTTTCAGTTCTAAATTCCCAGTCTATCCTCCTATCACTGTATGCTTGCAAAAATGTAACTAAATCTAATCTGTGAGTGCATGCACATGAGTGGTCATAACATAGATGTATACCAGTGATTTGAGTACATATGAGATGATTCCACATATGTGGGCATATATAATGTGGACACATAATAAAATAGCTAACATAGAATACCCTGTTAAAGTTTGCATATATCATTTTTTATCCTTATAATAACCCTGGGAGGTGGGTGCTATTAGCTCCATTTTACAGATGAGGAGGCTGCTACTGAGAGAGTTTAAGATTCCTAGGGTCACACATTTAGTTAATGTCTGAGGAAGGATCTGAATTCAAGTAGCATTCTATCTACTATGACAACTAGCTGGTTGGGGGTGGGAGGAAAGTATGAATTGATGATATAAGTGGGCTTATGCAATATGGGCTTAATATGGATGCCATGAGAATTTGGGGTTGGAGGTTAGGTACATATATAAGTATATTCATGTGTTCACCCACATACCTGTCAGGATATTGCATATGTCCGGGCATCAAGTTATAGGGCACAAAATGTTGACCTAGAAAGGACCTCAATCCAATCTACTTATTTCATAAATGAGGTCATTGAAATCCAAGGAGGGGGAATGACTTCTCTAAGTAGGTGAAAACACGTTTATTTAGGGGTACATGTGTATCAATTGTATACACACACAAAATGTAGATAGGGCAATGGATCTCAAAATATAGACATGTATCTGTGTGTGTGTCTGTGTGAATACTTGCAAAGGTACGCATCTGCACAATAACGTTGGCATGCATTATGGAGATATTCACATGGCATGTTGTAGTGGAAAGAACATTGGATCTGAAATCAAAAGACCTTGGTTCAAGCCCTGGCTCTAACACTCACAAACTGTGGGACCCTGGGTAAATCGTTTCACCACGGCAAACTCAGTTTCATCATCTGTAAAATGGATGTATTGGATTAGATGATCTCTAAAATCTCTTTTGTCTCTAGGTCCTATGATCCTAAATTACTTCACTTCTCTGAACCTCAGTTTCCTCATCTGTAAAATAGGGTTAATAATAGTTGCCTCATATGATTGTTATAAAAATATTTATGTATCTTAAAGTACTATAGAAATTGAAAACATTTTTATTATCATCACCATTAGGTTTCCACCCATGTAGCATGGCGATTAGAGGAAACCCTAAGCAGAGGACAGATAAAGTGATTGGTAGGAGTTCTCAAAAGTCTCTGATTTTAATCTTCCTCTTACACTTCAGGCTTCCCCATGAATGATCTCTCCTCATTTCTCATCAGAATCCCTTTCACCATCCCTCCTAACCCACCTTCTGGAGGTTTTATCTTGTTCAAAAGTCGATCTCTTTCTAAATTGTGTCCTAATCTAAAGATATGAGTCCTTATGCCATCAAAGAGCCTTTCTGAATCCCGAAGCCTTCTCTAGTTTTATAGGATTTGTAGGTGGATGTTATTTAATCTAATTCCCTCATTTTACTTAGGAGGAAACTGAGACCTAGAAAGGTCAAAACAACTTGCCCAAGATCATAAAGGTAGTCGGTGGCAGAGCCAGGATTCAAACCCAGTTCTTCTGATTCCAAGTGCAGTATTCTTTCTACTATGCTATAAAATTCTTGTTATGGTCTCACCTTTAACCCTAATTCTCCAATGGAAGCCTTTTATCTTTTGCTAGGTTCCCTTTGGGAGTGGAGGGTGGGGATGGGTGGGGAAAGGCCAACTGGTCAACCATGCTCAGATCTGGATGACCCTCCACACTGGAAGGACAGAGTTGGGATGTCTGGGGCTGGGATGAAGTATAGAAGAAATCCAGAAAAAAAAAGCACTGGAGGAAAGTTAGAGGAAAGTTTCTAGGGATATTAATCAGGCAGCTTTACTTTGAATTATTTGGAAATTATTTTCAGTGGAGATGAAAGTATGAATCTGACTGTTAGGAGTGTGCACAAAGGGTGGTAGTTGAGTCTAGGCTTTCAGGGGAATAAATAATTTGGAGGGGAGAATGGGGTCAAGGGAAACATTCAGGGTCTCTGGGAGGGGGAGAAAAAGAACCTGTGTGTGTGTGTGTGTGTGTGTGTGTACACATGTGCTTTTAAAAAAGTATATGTGTGTTAGAACCCAAAATTTAAAAAAAGATTAAAATTATTTTTACATATAATTGGGGGAAAATAATTTTTTAAAAAAGTATATGCATATGTGGGAGCATGTACAAGTCAATGGGTCAGGTGTCAGTACCTCTGTGTATATGTGTTTTCTGTGTGTTTCCATGTGCAATTGTGTAAAATATTTTAGTGATTAGTATTTAGTATTGTATTAGTATTAGTATAGTGTGATTCGTATTTAGTATTGTATTAGTATTTAGTATTATAAATATATTGTGTATGAGTGTGATTGTGTATGTTTAGATGCTTGAATTTATACTAGTATGGCTGTCTGTATATGAATGTGACATATATATCCTTATTGTGTGACTATGTATTGCCAGTATATGTGAATGTGAGTTTATTGTGTCGTTGTAAATATGTCTATGTGTGTCAATGTGTGCTTATGCATGTAACATGTTTGTATATATATCTTTTGTGTGGTGTATGTATAAGCTACACTGGGCTGTGGGTGATCTGTAAAGAAGAGAGGAAGCTGCAGTTTGGATTGCCCTGACTGGAGTAGGGAGCTAGTACTACAGGTTTCTATGGCTTATAGAGAGAACTGGTCCACCCTTCCCTGGACCTCTATGTACCCCTGAGCTAAGCCTCTATAACTGGTAGAGAAAACTTAGTGCTCAAAGAAGAGGGGACCTTCAGACTTCCAATAGAATGTAAGACCTTTGAAAGACTATAAACAAATTGAGGGCAAGAATGAGCCTTCCTTCCTTCCTTCCTTCCTTCCTTCCTTCCTTCCTTCCTTCCTTCCTTCCTCCTTTCTTTCTTTCCATCTTCCTTTCTTCTTTCTTTCTTTCTTTCTTCCTTCCTTCCTTCCTTCCTTCCTTCCTTCCTTCCTTCCTTCCTTCCTTTCTTTCTTTCTTTCTCCTTTCTTTCCTTCTCTCTCTCTTTCTTTTTCTTTCTTTCTTCCTCTTTCTCTCTTCCTTTCTTGCTGAATTTATGGTTCAACTGAGAAAAATTAGGGCTAAAAAGATAGATCAGGGATTCATCTGCTTAGAAATCACATTTGAACCTATAGGAGCTGATGAGGTATTCAAACTAGAGGTTTCAGAGATAAAAGAGAAAGGGACCCTGAACAGAATTTTGGGAACACCCCCACTAAAAGGGTATGAGAGGGACTCTTATACCACAATGGAGACTAAGAAGGAGGGGAGGATTTCCATAGAGAGAAGAACCAGGAGAGCAGTGTTACGGAAATAAGTGAAGAAAATTTGTCCAAACTAGGGGCTGGTCAAAAATGAAAATTAAAAATTAAAAAAGTGAAAAACTCCAGAGTGATGAAGGAAGATCGGGACTGGGAAAAGGTCATTAGATTCAGCAGTTAAGAAATCATTAATAACTCCAGAGGACCAGTGATGAAGAATTCGACACATCCTCTTCCAGAGGGGTGATCAACTCAAGGTATGATATAGGACATACATTTTTGGATGTGAAAAAAATTCATAACTTTGGAGAGAGTAGCTTCAATCGAGTGAAATGGTATCAGCCAGATTACAAAGAAATGAGAAGTGACCAGGCGGTGAGGAAGTGAGAGAAAAACATTTCAATGACTCTTTCTAGGAGTCTGGCAACGAAAAGGAGGAAAATATAAGGCAAAATCTTGAGGAAAAGGCAGGGTAGAATGAGATTTTATTTTTGTTTTTAAAGGATGGAGGGGACATGAACATATTTGTAGGTTGCTAGGAAAGAGCCAGTATGGTAGAGATTGAAGACGAGAGGGAGGGAATAATTAGTGGAGCAATCTTACTTCCTGTGTGACCTTGGGCAAATCATTAAACCTCTCTGGCCCCAGTATCCTCATCTATGAAATGAAGAGGCTAGATTAAATGGCCTCTGAGATCCCTTCCAGCTCAGGATCTATTATCCTAAAAGACCAGAAGGGCTGGGATGAAGACCACAGATAGAAAAAGGGAGTAGCCTTGACAAAGAGAAAAGCTACTTTTTCTTTAGTCACTCATGAAGGAAGATTTAGAGGGAGGGGGAAGGGAGAAAGAATAGATGTATTGTCTTTTCTCAGTAAAGTAGAAGGCTGGGGCATCTGTTGAGAGAGATAGAGTGGGGGTGGAGGAAACATTCTAGAATTGAAGAGAGAAGATTTAGGACAGCTACAGAAGGGAATGGAGGAGAGAATCAGTCAAGGAAGAATAAATATTTTTTCCCTGCAGTGGAGGGTCCAGTGAGACTGGATAACATGAGTTTGTAGTGTACCCAGTAGGTATAGTAGTAAAAAGTGACTTTCTCTAGCAGCATGGAGTCAAAGGCCTAACCATCTTTAAAATCGTGACACCAATACCTCCTCCTCCATGAAGCCTTCTCTGATTCTTCCTTCACTGTCTCCAGCAGTGATTTTTCTCTATGAACCTCACATGTTATTTTGTTTTATATTTCTCAGATGTATTAGTCATGAAATATTATGTATTGCCATGTCTTAGTCTTATTTCCCTAAGAGACTGCAATTTCCACAGGAATAGGAACTATGTTTTATCTGAACTATCTATCCCCTACCCAGCCCTTGTTGAAGTGGTTTTTACATAGTAGGCATTTGAAAAATATTTCATGACTAAATGGATGGGATGTTAAATCTGGAAGGGACCTTAACATGTTTGGACATAGAGCATCAGAGCCACAAGGAAGGAAACAAGCACTCATTAAACACCTGCTATGTGCCCAGCACTTTACAAATATTTCATTTGATCATCACAACAATACTGAGAGGTTGGTGCTTATTATTTAACACCATTGTACAACTAAGAAAACGGAGACAGATAAAGGTTAAGTGACTTGCCCAGAGTCATACAGTTAGTATCAAAGGCAGGATTTGAACTTGGGTCTTCCTAACTCCAGTCCTAGTATTCTATCCACTTTGCCACCTATATGGATCAGATGAGAACAAAGGATATAGAATGTTAGAACCTTAGAGTTGATTGGAGCTGGATGAGAGCTTAGAATATAGACTGACATTAACTACACAGAAAGTGAGATCAGAAAAGAACACAAAACAAAGGTGATGTGGGCACTATTAGGTTAAAGACAATAATACACATTTTGGGGTGGATTTGAGAGTTGGCAAATAACAGTTCACAGACACATATAATGACGTTTATATTTAAAATAAAAATCAAACAAAGAATATTAGGCTGCAGTGGAGAGTGTAAAAGCTTGGAGAGACCTTAAAGATCCTTTAGTTTAACATTTTTCAAGTGAGAAAACAGACCCAAGGAGGGAAAGTGACTTGTCCAAGGCGACACATACTGAGGTTAATCCAGGAGTAGAACCCAAGTCTCCTGACTTGCCAGCCTGAGCCCTACTCTCCCACTCTTCCCATCTCTACCCCCACCCCATCTTCTTATGAAAATATCTCCTATGAGCATGAACGATCATTTTGCACTAAAACAAATATTTCCTGATTAACCTGTAATTAGGCTGCCTCAGTCTCTGTATTATCCAAACAATAAGTTTTGCAACACTGCAAAAGGGGCCATTTATTCATTAACCACTGTGTGGGGCTGGAGGGCCCTTGGAGACAGGCAGGAGCCCTGGGAAGGGGGGGGTGCTGATGAATGGCAGATCTAGGGTGGAGAAAGAAACCCAGCAGGGCCTTCCCAGTCCCATAGCAGGATATTAAAACAAAGACCAGCTCTTGTTTATTCAGGCAACAGGTAGGTGAGTGTCTGCCTGGTGAGACTGTGATGGTGATAGTGATGTAGCTTAGTATTATTAATAGTTCATGTTTGTGTAGTGTTTTAAGGTTAACAAAGGGCCTTCTTCAGAACGACTTAGTGTTTAGTGTTATTATCACTGTTTGACCGATTCAGTTCCATTTCTGTTCAATCAGCTCTTATCCCGCACCCACTAGGCTGAAGGACCTTGGCTGGGCAGAGACACAAAGACAAAATGAAGACCAGCCCCTGCCTTCAAGGGGCTAACATTCTTCTGGAGGTGAAAGGGTCATCTTTTCTCTATTCACAATAGTAGCTAATATTTCTATTCATTGTAGTTCCTTAGGGTTTGCAGAGCATTTTAGCTGCCTCCCTTTACGCTTACAATAGCCTTACTAGGTAGGTAAGTCCAACACTCTCAGCCTATTTCTATTATCTCTCAGGTAAGCAATGAAGAAACATCAGAAAGCAGAAAAGCTTGCATTTGAACACAAGTGTCCTGATAATAAATCCAGAGTCCCTTTGGATAGATAGATCAAGTTGGAGAAAAAAAGTCTCCCCAATCCTGAAGATAAATTCTAATTTATACATGTTATTCGTAATGGAAGACACTCCTCCAAAACGTGACCTCAGAACTGGCCCCGCTACCTGAAATGGGTTGTGACTGGGATGAAGGGGTTGGAGAAGGGAGGATGAGTCATTAGTGAGCTGGCTGTTTTCTTGGTGTCAGGGAAGGGTGCCCTGTTGGGAATGCTGTAGAGAGGGCCCCGTCACAGCTGGGAGATGGCGTCTGAGCTCCTCTTGGCGTGGTGATCCTATGGTCTGTGAGTCTAAGGGTCTTCTTGTTGCTGCTGTTATTATTTTAGGACAGGGGCGGAGAACCTGTGGCCTTCAGGCCACACGTGGCCCTCTAGGTCCTCAACTTCAGCCCTTTGAGTGAATCCAAACTTCACAGAACAGATCCTTTTAAATAAAAAGATTTGTTCTGTAAAACTTGGACTCGGTCAAAAGGCCGCACCCAAAGACCTAGAAGGTCATATGTGGTCTTGAGGTCACAGGTTCCCCACCCCTGTTTTAGGACATGACAGCCTACTGAAGGAATGGGCTTTAAAAGTAGAGACATTTGAGTTAGAGAAAAAAGAATAATTTCTTGATCTTTGGTGGGATTGAACACTGAGGTGGGAAACTGAGGGAGAATGTTGAACTTGTATTTTCTACTTTGGCAGCTAGGCCCAGAATATGATGCCCTCATGGTCTCCTCTAGGATTCTGCATCTCTATGTTAGACCTCCTTAGATGGTCCTGAAGAGAGACTTTAAGACTTTTAAGAGGTGCAGTTAGGTGACACAGTGGATGGAGCACCAGCCCTGGAGTCAGGAGGACCTGAATTCAAATCTGACCTCAGATACTTACTTAGCTGTGTGACCCTGGCCAAGTCACTTAACTTAGATTACCTCGAAATTTAAAAAAAAAAGGAATTTTAAGAACAGAGACCTCAAATATCAGGGTTGAATTAGAAGTTATTCTGTTTGGAGGCCCATCTTTAGGCAGGATGGGATTGTAAAAAGAGCCCTGGCTTTCAAACTAGGAGCCTTGGTTCAAGTCCTGGATCTGCTCTTTTCTACCTGCGTGACTCTGGACAAGTCACTTCTCTCTGACTTTGGTTTCTTCATTTGTTAAATGAATGGCTTTGATTGTAAGTTTCTACGAGCCTTTCTCCCTTAAAGCCTTATTGGTCATCGAGGGCCCCGTCTAATTCTGTATCCTCCAATCTGATGGGGATTCTGGCCTGGGACATTGTTTGGACTCTGGAGCAAAAGGCTTTGCTGTGGGCTTATTGCCCTTTCTAGATGAGGAGAGGCCAAGCCCACCGGGAGCTGTGGATCTCCAGGCTACAAAGCATTTCTCCTGTTCTCTAGTCCACACTGTACTTTACTACATTAAAAAACAAAACAAAACAAAAAAACCCTTCTTGTTATCAGCACCTCTTCCTCAGGCCCCCTCCCTTCCTGGCTGAGGGCGCTGGGGGGTAATCAGTGGGCGGTTGGGCATCCGGGCAGGGAAGCAAGTTGTGAAGTGGGTGTCCGGGAGAAGATTGATAGCTGCTGGGGAGAGTGGAAAGGAGGGCCGGCTGGCCTGGAGACAGGAGGCCAGAGCTCCAGGAACATCCACATATTCTTTGTCTCTTCTCCCTGGGCCTCCAGGGACCCTGCTGGGGAAGTTAATGGGACATGGGACACACGTTTAACGAGCCTCCGGCCTTTATCTCCTCATCACTAAGTCCTTCCTGACACATTTAACAGTCGAGTGGGTTTGTGGAGTGCAGGGGTGGGGATCAGTCATTCAGAGTTTGGCTGGGCAGGCGCCAAGGTCAGGGCCCTTCTAGGCAAGGTGGTCAGGCCCCTCGTCTCTATGCTCAGCTACCCAGGCCAGCTCCAGGAGCTTTGGCTTCAGGACTGAGTATTCCTGGGAAACTTAGAGCTCTGATGGTCCCTATTCTCCCCTATAGAGCAAGATACAGATTTTCTATCTTTCCATCTTCTGGGTTATCTATCTCCCTTTGTTTCATCATGAATAATAGAAAGTACGGGAGTCAGAAAAATTGGGCTCCAGTCTTGGCTCAACTAGATTCTAGATTTATACTAAGTCACTTTCCCTTTCTGAGCTTTTATTAGCATTGTAATTATTGACATTTTTTTTTTCGGTGTGGGGTGGAGACGTCTACACATAAAGGTTTTCTGGTCAATGAAAAGACAATGGAGTCACCAAGGGGGCTCCTAAGGAGGTTATGGCATACCCGCAATGGGACATTATCTGGAAAAGGTAACTGGTCACGTCTACACATAAAAGATAACTTGTAGATGGGCCAACAGATAAACTGGCCCCACAGAAGGTTAACAGCTCTGAGGAAGACCTTCAGAGAGTGGAATGGAGTTTTGATAGAGTATTGATGGAAAGGCATGGATGAGAATCACACAGGATGAGAAAGGGCAGGGTTGTTGCCCTCTTCTCGAGAGAAGGGATGCCCACATCTATGAGATCATAAAGCCACTGAAGCCTTGAAATGGAAAGTCTTGAATCCAGAGTCAAAGTGGGTTTGAATTCTGCCTGTGCAACTACTACTTTGGGGATATTGGGCAAGTTGTTTAAACTCTCTGGCCTGTCTGTCAAATGGAGATAATAATAATATTTGTGCAACTACATAGATTGAGACCTGGGTATGGAGCTAGGAAGATGAATCTTCATGAGTTCAAATTCTGTCTCAGATACTAACTGTGTGACCCTGGGCAAGTGATTTAACCCTATTTGCCTCAGTTTCCTCATCTGTAAAATGAGCTGGGGAAGGAAATAGTAAAGCACTCTAGTATCTTTGACAAGAAAACCCCAAAATGGAGTCATAACGTCAGACATGACTGAACAACAAAAATACTATTTGTGCTAGGATTGTTGTGATAAAGCATTTTGTGAACTATAGGATTCTAACATTAGATTATTATTATTATTCAGTATGATGTGGTAGAAATAAGGCTGGATTTAGAGTCAGGAAATATGGGCTCAAAGCTTGGTTCTGCTGCTTGTGGCCTTAGTGAGGTCAGTCACTTGACATTTGGGGGCCTCAGTTTCTTCATCTCCAAAGTGAAGAGATTTGATTAGACAATTTCTAAGGTCCCTTCTGGTTCAGAATCTCATTTTCTTTATTATTGACCTTATAGGACTATTATAAGGAAAGTACTCTGTAAACTCCAAAATGCTCTTAAAAGTAGCAGTTACTAGTATTAAGACTTACATGGGTTCAGGATAGGGTGGGCCATGAGGACCTTCTCTCTGACTTGAGCCCCCAATCATATTTCCCATTTCTTTAGGGTTTTAGAGGTTCCAAAGTATTCTCCCTATAACCCTATGAGGTAGGCTGCATAATTATTTTTATCTCAGTTTTATTAATGAGGAAACAGACTTTGAGCAATAGTGACTTGTTTATAGTCATACAACTTATGAAAAAACAGAGGAAAGACTTGAACCCTGCTCTGGGCCCTTAAAGTCCAGCGCTGTTTTTCCCATTATATCATGTTGCTTCCCCTAATATTCAGCATCAAGGCTTGATAAGCTGGGGTTGGAGTTAGATAGAGGTAAATCTGTGCTCTTCTGTGATGCTCCCTGGTACTGTAATTAGGGTGGATAACTAGGGCTTTGCCCTAAAGTGCCAAATTGAGACAAACACTTGTAATTCTTTAGTAGCCTAGAAACAACAGAGCTTAGCACTTAGCAAGAAAAACGGAGGAAGTTACCAGGTGGTGAGAAGTAGGAAATAGCACCCCCCACACATTTTCCCCAGCAATAGCTTTGTGCCAGTTTCCCACAGGGTAGTGTCCCTTCACCTCAAATGAAGGCATGCATTATACCACATACCCTAGACATGGTTTGTGGTACTTGCCCTGGACACAAAAATTCCTAGCGACAGTTCCCGTGCTAATTTTGTGACTAAAATAACCCTTTGATTAGAATACTGTTAAGAGTATTGCTGGCCTGTTTGGAGCATGGGATTGCCCCCTCAGCTAAGTCCTGTCCTGGATCCCAAGAAGGTTCCCTCAGGATGGCCCAGGAGGGCATTTCTGCTCAGAGGGCCCCTGCTCAAGCTGAGCCCTGTGCACTCACCTTGTGGGTGGCCCAGGCAGTCAAGCAGGAAATAATTAAGCTGAGGGCTGTTTGCTGGCCAGCTGCAGGCTGGAGCTGTCTGGGGAGTGTCTTATTCAACCCAGAGGAGGCTGTAGTCCCTAAAGTGACTGCCCCTGTCTGGGCTGGACTTATTATCAGAGTCTGATCACTGGAGTGCCAAGGCCTCACACCAAGTGGACCTAGTCTCAGTTTCCTCATATGTGAAATGAAGAGGTTGCATAATCTAAAATCCCTTTCAGGGGTCTTAAAAAGAGATCACTTGGCCTCCGGTCTGTTATTGCCCAGTGTAGCAGGATGGAGCTGAATCACTGGGAGTTTGCAGACTTGGGGGGAAAGAATGCAGGAGTATGGGGGCTGCAGACAATCAGGTGGGGAAGTTCCAGAGTCGGGGAGGGGCTTGCCTACAGATACTACCTATAACTGAAAACTGGGCCTGCTATCTGAGGAAAGGAAATAATATCCCAGGGACCTTAATTGGTGTTAGAACTGGACTGTACTTTTAAAATAATTTACTCCAACTCTCTTTATTTTATTGCTAGAGAAACTGAGGCCCAAAGAAGGGAAAACCAGACACCAAGGGGCAGAATGGGGAATTGAAAGCAGGTCTTTGGACTGAAAATCAGTATTGTTTCCACTACACCAGAGGTACCAAACTTGTTGCAGCAAATCTTCAACAGAGATAATGCTAATTTATGATTTTCTAAATCAACACGTAGCCATCAGGGAGGGGATCCTTTTCTATTTGAGTTTGACACCATTGCCTTTTCCATCAATCTCAGATGTGGCTCTTGGGGGTCTGGTTAAGGTGGGATCCCTCCTAGGCCCTGTGGGAATCTTATGTCCTTCACTAGACTCTAAGCTCCTGAATCAAGGAATGCCTTCCCTGTCTCTCACTGAAGCTTGCCCAGGTTCTAGCACATGATCAGCACTCCAGAAAAACAGGTTGGCAGCTAAAAGGGGACTAATGCACTCAATCAATAAATAAACATTTCTTAAATGCCTACTATGTGTCAGAAACAGTGCTAAGAGGGAGAAGACAGTCAAGGAGCTTACAATTTAAAAGGGGAGACAACAAGCAAACAAATATAGACAAAGCAAGCTATTTACAGGATAAATAGGAAATGATTAACACCAAGAAGGCACTTGGGAGTTGAGAGGTTGGGAAAGGCTTCCTGTAAAAAGGGGGATTTTGGTGGGGACTTAAAGCAAGGAGTGTGTCATACCAGATAAGAACCCCAAGACTGGAGTCAGGAAGAACTCAGTCCAAATACGGCTTCCAACACTTACTTTTGAGCTATGTAACCATCGACAAGTCAGCCTCCCTGAGCTTCAGTATCTTCCTCTGTAGACTGAGAATAGTAGTGCCTGCACTACCTACTCTCAGGGGTTTTTGTGAAGACCACAAGAAATAATTAGCATATGAAACATTTCACAAATTTTAAAGTGCTATATAAAAAGGTCAGTTATTATTAGAAAGCGTCCTGGTCTGGTGGTCAGAAGACCTCTATTCAAATCCTAGTGATGCCATTAACTTTCTGTGTGACCTTGGGCAAATCACTATACTTCTTTGAGGTAGATGGGGTGTTCAGGGAGGGCGAGCACTTCTGGTGCGAGGGCTGCTCTTCCATCTTTGATGTCCACCTGTCACCCAACTCTCATCTATGTCTCCAAGAAGCCATAGAATGCACAGTAGTTGTGTCCTGGTAAAACCATCTCTGCAGATGGGCTAAACCAAGCTGAGGGTAACCCAAGAAGCCTCAGATCCACTGGTAAGTTAGGTGGATGTGAAGACTTCCCTGGTGGAATGGGAATGAGGACGATTTGTTCCAATGGCCATGAAGGCAGTTGAAGCAGGTGCTGTGGAGCCCTTAGAGTTTGGTCAAACATCAAAGATGCTGAAGTAGTCCACTGAAACCTGGCTCTCGTTGATTGGCCAACAATAGGTCCCAGGCCAAGCCCCACTTGTTCATTGTTTGGGTCCTGATTGGCTCAGAGTGAATGTAAATAGCAGTTGTTTCTCTTTTGGCCAGAAACCCTGATGGTCTTCCCCTCCGAGACTGACTTTTTTTTTTTTTTTTACTAGGTAAAGAGGCCATTCTCTGCCTCATTTCTTACCTAGCCTTAATCACTGAATGGGCATTGCCTCTGTGTGAAAGACCTTAGCTTAAAAAGGTCAAGGTTGTCCACAACATCCAGAATCACCTGCACTTGGCTTGATCTATATCTGGTCACTGAACCTAGATGGCTCCGAGGAGAAAGTGAGACTGGTGACTTTGCACAGCCTTTCCTCACTTAAATCCAATTCACTTGCACGTCATGGCATCACCCCCCTGATGAGCCACTGGACTTCGATGACTCTGGAAAAGAGAGTGAAGCTGATGATTTTGTGCAATTCCGCCCCATTTAAATCCCTTTCAGGAGTAAGACAAGTCACTACCCTGTGATGTCATTGGTCCTCTTCAAAACAGAGGACAAACAACATATATTCTCTGGCCTCTGGATCCTCCCTGTGAAATGATGGGGTCAAATTAGATCATCTCTAGGATTATAGGACTTAAATGTGGAAGGCCATAGAGATCACTTAGTTTAATCCCCCCATTTTACAGAGAAGGAAACTGAGGTCCAAACAGTCTGAGTGACTCAGAGAAAGTTATATAAATAGTATTAGAGTCAGGATTCAAATTCAGGATTTTTGACTCTAAATCTAGAGTCCTTTACATTCAATATTGAATGTTCTAAGATCCCTTTCGGTTCTAACATTCTATGTTCTAACATTCTTTGTTCTATAATTTTATGTTCTAAAGTCCCTTCCAGGGCTAACATGCTATGTTCCATGTCGTAACATTCTAATACTTTATGTTAGTTTAATTCACTTGAAGGTTCAGCTCATGTTAGTGCGCCATTCACTGACTGGACCCACCTGGAGAGAAACCAAGAAAGCAATGGGTGGGAAGGAGGATCAGGGGTCACAATACAGTCAGCTGGCCTTCCAGATCATTCCCCACAGTGACATCCAAGGGGAAATAGGCCCAGAATTGTTGGATAGGGTTGGGGATAGGGGAACATCCTGCCCAGTGGTCATTTTCCCTTGTGGGAAACAAGACTGGGTCTCTGTAGAAGGCCGGACTCCTCTCCCTGGGGCCTGGCACCACTCTGTTTCCCTCTCTTTCTCTCCCACGGCCTCCTGGATTGTGAAAACACTGAAGGGTAGGAACCAGCAGGTGTTGGATATGCAGCTCCAGCCACAGGTGCACCCCATCCTTCCCCACCCCTACATGAGCATCTGTGTATGCACATGCTAGCCCTTGCCTGCATCTCCTCTGCCAGTCTATCTCACCAGGCTGAGTTATCTTATGATCTTAAAGCTTGAAGAGATCTTAGAAATTGTCTGGTTCGGTTTGTTCATTGTATAGATGAGAAAAATATGGAAGAGAGAAGTTGTAACTTGTGCAAGGTGTAACAATATGTAATAAGTAACAAAGCTGAAATCGAACCCAGGGTTTTGGATTCTGAATCTGTGGTACCATACCATGCTAACTTTGTATTACATAGATCTGATAGCAGTACTCCTCTGAGCAGAAGCCTTCAGCAGCCTTTTCTCGTTATTCAATCATTTCAGTCATGTCCAACTCTTCCTGACCCCATCTGGGGTTTTCCTGGCAAAGACATTTCAGTGGTTAGCCATTTCCTTCTCCAGCTCATTTTACAGATGAGGAAACTGAGGCAAACAGGGTTAATGGCACCACCTAGCTGCTTTAGGGGTCTGGCAAATAAAATAGCTTGGCATTCAAGGCTCTTTAAATCTGCTTCAACCTATCATTAACTTAATTCCCTTACACAGACACACACACACAAACAAGTTGTTCCTGGATATCTGCCCTTCAATTTCTTCATCTGTAAGATAAAGGGTTTTGGACTGGCTAGACTCTGAGGTCCCTTCCAGCACACTGCCTATGTCCTTCCTTTGTCTTTGTTTGTGACCTCTCCCATGCCTGCAATGTTTTTTTCAGATATCACTGCCTGGTGACAATCCATTCCTTCCTTCAAGGCCCTCCTCCTACTCAAAGTCTTCCGCCATCATCCATCCCCAACTTGTCCCCAGCTACAAGTGATATTGCCTTTCTCTGGGTTCTCATACCAATGTTTGCCTTCTCCTATGCCCTTACAGTCTAACTTGTATCATAATATTTCTATCAATTCAATCTAACAAATACATATTATGTGCTATACAGAGATAAAAAAATGATACAGTTCCTGCCTTCAATGAGCTTATACTCCACCAGGGGGAATATGGTTGTGTGTCAGATACGTATAATATAAGGAAAAATATAATGGGAGAATAGGAGAAAAAAAGATAAAATGTTCTGATTAAATTTGTTTAGAGATAGCCCTTCCATTGGATGTGGGTGTAGGTAAGCAGGGAAAGTTTCATGGGGGAGGTGGTACCTGAACCAGACCTTAAATGAAATGAAGGATTTAGATAGAAAGTGATACAAGGGGAATCCATTTCATATACTTTATGTGTGATGCTATAAGCAAAGAAAGGGTTTTAAGAAAGGGTGGGATAGGGGCGGCTAGGTGGCACAGTGAATAGAGCACCAGCCCTGGAGTCAGGAGGACCTAGGTTCAAATCTGGCCTCAGACACTTAACACACATACACACACACACACACACACACACACACACACACACACACACACACTAGCCGTGTGACCTTGGGCAAGTCACTTAACCCCAAATTGCCCTCCAAAAAGCAAAAAAAAAAAAAAAAAGAGAGAGAGGGTGGGATGAGACCACAGAAATGGGAATAATATGGTTTGACTGTAACACAGAGTGCATCTGTCTGTGTAGGACAGGACAGGGTGTCAGAAGCCCAGGCCCTGTGGGCGAGGGGCAATGGGAGCTGGGATTGCCAGGAGGCCTGGAACTGGCCAGCTTTTCCTCTTAGTTTTAAGGGTATGGTTGGTACCAGATGGTAGAGGGTCTGGAATACCCAGGAAGATTTTGGACTTAGCATCCTGGAGGCTTCGAACTGGAAGGACCCTTAGAACATAAAATGTTCAAATTCAATTCAACAGAGGGACCTTTGAATATAACATGCCAGTTCTCTACCCCTTCTCCCCCTTCTCCCAACCCTTAGGATTACAGGATCAGAGGATTTGGAAATAGAATGGATTTTAGTATCTAATTCCTTCATTCTATGAATAGGGAAAAATGAGGCTCAATAGAATAAAAGCTCTTTGAGGGTAAGGACTATTTTTTGCTTTGTCTTTCTATTCCTAGCACCTGATAGCAGTGCCTTGTACATAGTAGGCAATCAAGAATTTGTAGGTCATTAGGTTGCTCAGTGCATAAAGTGCTGGGCCTGGAGTCAGCTAGATCCATCTTCCTAAGTTCAAATCTGGTCTTAGACACTAGCTGTGTGACCCAAGGCAAGTCATTTAACTCTGTTTGCCTCAGTTACCTCATCTGTAAAAATGAGCTGGAGAAAGAAATAGCAAACCACTCTGTATCTTTGCCAAGAAAACCCCAAATAGGGTCACTTGGAGTAGTTCATGAGTGAATAACAATAAATATATTGTTGGTTGAACTGAATTGAATTAAGTGACTTGCCATGTGACCTCATGCCACATAAGGCTGGGTTGAAGAAAAGGATGTTTATCTGGGAGAAGGGAAGAATGGTTGGGAGTGGAGTGGGGAGGGGAACCGGACACTAGAGCTATCTTCAAGTATTCGTGGGGCTGTCAGTAGTCAGAGGGATTAGCTTTGTTCTGCTTGACCCCAGAGGACAGAACTGGGAGCAATCAGGATAAGCTGCATCCAGGCAAATTTAGGCTTGATGTCAGAAAGAACTACCCTCAAGTGGAAATGGGGATCTCAGGGGTAGCTCATCCCCCTGTCTGGAGGTCTTCAAGCAAAAACGGGTTGATCATTTGTTGTCTATGCTTCTGAACATATCCTTGTTCAGGTATGGCTAGGACTGTAAGAACTCTGACCTAAGATTCCTTTCAACTCTCAGATTCTGTCATTTCACCTAGGGAAGAAGGAAAAGCTGGAATTCAAATCCTCCTCCTCTGACTCCAAATCCAGAATTTTTTCCACTCTTTGTGACCCGGGCAAGTCATTTGCCCCTCCTGGACCTCAGTTTCCTTTTCTGTAAAACGGAGATAACATTCACACCTCCCAGAAATATTGTGAGGAAATTGCTTTGTAAACATGACGTGTTATAGAAATGTGAGTTGTTATTGTTATGACTAGACAATAAGTTTTTTGAGGGCAGGAGCTGTTATTTTTCATTTGAGTACACAATGCTCAGTACAGGACCTTGAATATTAAAAAAAATTAATGTCTTTTGCATCTAATGACTACAAATCCCAAATCATCCTTAGATAGAGAGTGTTTACACATGGATGCAGGCATGGATGACCATGGGGAACAATACCGCCCTCACACACCCACACAGAGTCACACACTCAGGCATACCAACAAGCACAGAGATGGAGCCATAGGGATTTCATCTTCTCTATCTTTGCATCTTGTCTCCTTCCCCTTTAATGCTGAGCATAAAACCTAGAACATAATGGGTATTTAATAAATGTTTTCTGAATAAATGAATGTACAGACACACACATGTGCACTCACACATGAAGAGGGAGCTATTTTAAGGCTCCTTCTACCTTGTCTCTCCTTACACATGGCACAGTCACTCACATACATATAGGCACAGAGATATACAAAAATATGCAGAGGCAGACACAAAACACACACCCCGCTTTGTAACCGAGGAGAGATGGCACAGAGAATATGTCTGTGTCAAGGTGGGTTGGGGGGACAGGTTGAGTCCCTGGTGATGGATGGGGTGACCCCACAACTTACAATAAAAGGAGCTCCTCCATTAGCTCTGCATGCGACAAAGCCCTTTCCACCTAGTAATCTAATTTCCCCATCCATGATTCTAACCTCCCAGCTTGGGAAGCAATTTTTCTTCCCTTAGTGACTAGCTGAAGCCCCCCTGGCATGGTACTGCCTCTTTCCCCCAGGGAGTCCAGGGGTTTAACCAAATCCCCCCAAAACTCCCCAGTGAAGAGGGCTCCATAATCTTCCCTCCAGGGAAACCCAGCCTGTGGTGGGCCCAAGTTGACTGGGGGCAAGGAAAGTACAATGAGCCCTGGCCCCTGAGACTGAGGGCCCCAAGACCCCTGGGGCTTTGGGATCCCAAACCACCCACTAGGGCCCAAAGTCCGCAGAAGTTCCCCCACCAACTTTCCACCACCACCCGCACAAAAGAAACTTTGTGGTAGATTTTTTTTTTTTTGGTCAAAGATGTTCCCTCTCGGGAAAATGATTGGCAAGTTGAAGAGCCGAGAAACAAAATTGTTTATACACTAATGAATAGAGGCCTGATTGCAAGATCCTGTTTGGAAAATTATAGTGCTGCATTGAAGCGGTACAATTACAGGCCCAAAGTTGCATATTCATTTCATCTCCTTTGCATAGAGATGAACAGGCAAGCCCAACGCAGACTCTAAATTAAAACGAACACCAAATTTAGTCACAGGTTACAAACTGCACTGCATTGTTTGACGGATAGAGATCTTTACCACCTGCGTCCAGCCTGATTACCAGACATCCAAGGGGAAGAAAAGAAAAGTTGTTTTTCTCCCCCCTCTCCTGAACAGTCAGCATGACAAACATGTAAAAATGCTAACTGCTTCTCCCTCCCTCCCTCCCCAACCCCCCACTGCCAGGCTTCTCCAGGTCCCTGATTCAACATTGGCACCAGGGCCCAGGCCCTGTGGGTGAGGGGCAATGAGAGCTGGGATTGCCCAGAGGCCTGGAACTGGCCAGTTTTTCCTCTTAGCTTTAAGGATAGGTTGGTACCAGATGGTGGAGGGTCTGGAATACCAGGAGGAGTTTAGACTTAGCATACTAGAGGCTTAAAGCTAGAAGGACCCTTAGAATATAAAATATTCGAATTCAGTTCAACAGAGGGACCTTTGAATATCAACATGATAGAATTAAATTCAACAAAGGGACCTTGGAACATAGAACGTTAGCTAGGAAGGATCTTGAGAATCTTTCCCATAGAATGTGGGAGCTGGAAAGGAGCTGAGGATTATAGAATGTCGGAGCAGAAAAGGACTTTAGAAAATAGGATGTTAATTGAGAAGGAAAGGAAGGATCGTCAAAGTCTAATCTCCCCAGTTTAGACATGAGCAAATAGCCCCAGTGATGGGAAGTGACTCACCTAGGATCAATCAAACAGGTAATTTATTAAGCACTTACTCTGCTCCAGGCACTTCCCTCAGTCCTGGGGATATAAAGACCTAAAAGAAACTGTTCTTGGCCTAAAGCTTATATTCTATAAGCATAATACTGTGGCATCAGACTCAGATAGAAATGGGGGCCACTAAACCATATTTAGTGTGGGCTGCATATTAATTTAGAAAACCACATATGAGCATTATCTATGTTCTACTGTGTTTTTATTTATTCAATATTTTCCCAATTACATTTTAATTTGGTTTCCTGGCACTTGGGAGTGTCATGGGCCACATGTGGTCTGTGGGCCACATGTTTGACACCTCTGGCATAGACAGCTTGTACATACATTTGTATATACAAGACATATACAAAGTCACCTTAGAGAGGAAGGCACCAGCAATGCAGGTACCAGGAAAAGTCTCCTGAAGACAGTTGCACCTGAGCGAAATCTTGAAAGAAACTAGGGATTGGCAAGAGGTGAAGAGGGATAGCATTCTAGGCATGGGGACAGTCAATGCAAAAGCATCAAGGTGGGAAATGGAGCATCAAATGGGGGGAGCAGCAAGGAGGCCAGTGTGGCTTGACTATAGAATGCATGGAAGGCAGGAAAAGGTAAGAAGACTAGAGAGGTAGGAAGTGGCCTGGTCGTGAAGAGCTTTAAATACCAAATAGGTGACTTTATATTTGCTCTTTGAGACTAGACACATTGGAGCTGATTGAGTTGGGGAATGACATGGTTGGACCTGAGCTTTAGGAAAACCACTGTGATGATGGATGGCCAATGGACTGGACTACATAGTGGTGGGGTTAGGGCTTGAACTCAGGTCTCTTGGTTCCCTGTTTTGGGCTCTTTCAATGCAACCATAGACTTTATTGCATAGGCAATGGTGAGTCATTTGAATAATGGGCTCATAATAGTTGATATGTATAGTTGGCCTCTTTATAGTTGGAAAAACCTTTTCACACCTATTATTATTTTATCTACATAATGAAATGGTGATCCTGACAACAACTGGTATTCCCATTTCACAGATAAAGAAACTGAGGTTTAGTGGGGGTGAAAATGGAGGGTAGAGTTGGACCCCTAACCCTAGGCCCTGAGTTCTAGGGTAGGTTGAGTTATCCTTAGCTCCCTCTACTGCACCCTTTCTTGGTCTCTTTCTTATCTTCACCCAGAGGAATCCCATTTGTGTGTAGTAGTAAAGAAAGGCTTCTTCTGTGGGCTAGAAGTGGTTGTGTTGATGTTGTGGGGTGGGAGAAGGAGCTACTCTGAAGAGATTGGGGGAGTCATTAAACTTGAGGAGAAAATGACTTGAGAAAGAAGTCTTGGGAGGAAACAAGAAGAGAGAATGGGGTCTCGGAGGAAAAAAGGGAAAGTTGAGAAGGAGACCTAGGAAGGAGACACTTTTGAGTGGAGACTTAGAGAATACATTCACATGGTCACAAATACAACCATGTATACATATACTCTTAAGTATACTTAAATATAAGAAGCATATAAAAAGATACTATCCCTTATATATATATATATACACACATATGCATATTCCATACACACCCTTATGATGACATACCTTTATACATATACCTAACACACATACATGCACACCCTTACACATTTATCCTTAAATGTATAGGAACAGGCACACAATAATACACTGATACATCCATTCACATACACATATTGATATTTTCTTTCTTCACATTTATATACATGTGTATCCACTCCCCACACAATTCAATTGACAAGCATTTATTAAGCACCTACTATTTGAAAGGCATTATAGTAGGTGCTAGGGATAAAAAATGAAAAGTTCCTGTTCTTGACAGTTTTATGTTGTTACATATAATCATATATATGTGCATAAACATATATATGGTCCCTTCTCACACTTCTTCCCCTCTCTGGCCTCACCTTTAGGCCAGACTAAAGGACAAGGAGGCTGGGCTAAGGAAAACACCTTGATGGGAAGGTCTTTATTCCCCTATCCTTTCTCCTATCTCTTGGGCTTTACTATGTAACATGTAAAGTCTCAACTGAATCAGGAAACCTGGGTTCTTCTAGCTCTGCCACTAATGTCTTGTGTGATTTTTTGTGGGTGACTTCCCTTCTTTAAGCCTCAGTTTCCCAATCTATAAAATTGAAGGAGGGTAGATTAGTTGATCTTAATGGTTCTTCCCCCCCACCCCAAACCTGATAGTGTCTGCTCTATATTCTTTCAGCCCTAATATTGCATGATTCCATAAGACTGTTTCAGAGCAGGGAACCTGGAATAAGAGACTGAATGGTCTTGGGAAATAGTCCTGAGCTGGGGAGTTCCTTGGCCCAGACAAGATGTGGCAAAAACTCTCAAGTGGGGAGTCAGCTTCTTTGCCTCTTCATTCAAAGAATTCCTCAAAGAAAGGAGAGCAGTCATCCCTGACACAAACCCAGAGTCTAAATTTCTTGCTTTTAGGAGTAGCAGTGAATTGGATAGCAGTGCCCCCTGGTGTTCACTCTTAGTGTTGCAAACAGCTTCCTTCCAGAGCTTGCCTGGCCTTTTTGGATTCCCTTGAAGACCCTCTCCTCAGCTCCCAGGTACAGGTTGAGGTCCTCCTTAGGACTTCCTTTCAAGGGCTCTGAGTTTGGCCCTTCAGCCCCCTGTGGAGAGTGATTTCCTCTGTGGTAATGGAGACAGACTGGGCAAATAGTACTGGAAGAGAACCCTTAGAGCTTTTCTAGTCCAATACCTCATTTACCGTAAGAGGGAAGGGAGGCTGAGAAAGGAAATGACTTATCCACCATCACACAGCCTATTTATTATATGGAGTAACATAGTATAGTGGGAGTAATACTAGACTTCGAGTCCTACCTGGGTTCTAGTTGCAGCTCTGTTAATAAAAGTGTGATATCGGTCAAGTCTCTGGAAAGGGCATACCCTTTGGGAGTCAAAGGACCCAGGTTCAAATTTCATCTCCAACACTTCTTAGACATGTGACCTTAAAGGAGTCACTTAAACCTCCTTGGGCTTCAGTGGCCATAGCTGTAAAATGAGGGGCTTGGCCTAGTTCCCTAAGGCTCCTTCCAGCTCTGACCTTCTATGTTCTCAGGTTAGTTCCAGCTCTGGCCTACTAGGATTCTACAGTTTTAAGTCACTGGAAATATGTGGAAGGGTTTCCCAGAGGCTATTCCAAATGGGCGGAGTTTTAGAAGACAGAAGACCTGGGCAGGCCATTAGAGATCACTGGGTGCAGTGGGCAGAAAACAGCAGCCCCAAATTCCCATATATGGCTCTTTAAGCTACAATAAAGTAGTGATTCTTATTTTGTGAGTCAAGCCCATGTTTGCCAGCTCTAGAACTGATCCCCTGCTAGCTCCAGCCCTACTCGACCTGTCAGGACTTGGCCCTTGCCATCTCTTCCTTCCCCTTCCCATCCCATCCATTCAAACTGGGGCAAGCATGGGAGAGTGGACCAGCACTAAGACTGGTCTCAAAGCTCTAAAATTCTCTAGCTGTAAGAGCACTGGGAAGTTATTTAAATTCTTAGAGCTTCCCATTATCTGCAAGGAATAATAACACTTACCTCATCCCCCTCTTATGGGAAAACCGTTTTGTCTCTCGCTTATCCTCCTTCCAAGCCAAGTTCTCCCTTCTACCTCCCTGACACCCTTGTTCTCTATCCCCTTCCCTCCACCTCCACAACCCCCACCTAGTTCAAGCCCTCATCCCTCTTGCTTGCCTCAACTATTAACAATAGCATAACTGGTCTCCCTTCTTCCACAGTCTCTCCTCTCTCTGGTTCCCCCTCCTCAGGAGGTACCAAAATCATCTTCCGAAAGCAAAAGTCTGTCCATGTTATTTCCCTACCGAAAAACCTCCAACAGTTTCCCGTTATCTAGAGAATAACATGCAACTTCTCAGCTTCTAACTTAAAGCCTTCCCTATTCTGGCTCTAGACCACTTTATGGACACATTTCACACTCCTCCCTTTTTATTCAGTATTTCCACCTCAACTGGCCTCTACTTGCTGTTTTCCCCAATCTCTGTGCCTCTGTGTTGGCTGTCCCAGATACCTGGAATGCCCTCCCTCCCCATCTCTGCTTCATAGAATCCTTGGTTCTCTGCAAGGTTCACCTTAGAAACCACCTCCTTTCAGAAATTCTAGATCTCTCTAATTATAGTACTTTCCCTCCTCAAATTATTTTGTAGTAAATTATCTGTTTTTGTGTATCATCTTCCTCAGTAGAATTTAAGTTTCTTGAGGGTAGGGGCAGTTTAGTTTTTGTCTTTGTTATCTCCAGGGCTTAATAGTGCCTTGTAAATAATAAATGCTTATTACCAGTATTTTCCAAGGGATGAATTATTCTTACCTACTAATGGAGAAACAGGCTATAGGAACATGGCCACACTTAAATATTACCATAAAAGTCTCCTAGAGACAATTAAAATTGCTTATTTGGTGTTATTTTAATTTTATTAACTTGTATACTCATAGTACTTTATTTTATGCCTCTCTAATGCAGTTAATTATAATAGTGGGTATCAGAGGATATCTGTATTTAAATATTATCCCTTCCTACTAGACTACATGCCATGAGGATCAGTGCCTCATTTTATCTAAACCCTTCATCTCCCTTAGAGCCTGACACAGCTCTCTATACACTGTAGTTGCTTAATAAATGTTTATTGAATGAAATGAAATAATAAAGATGTGAAACTCAGGATAGGGGAGGTCGGTACCAACTAATAGGAAACAGAATCAAGGATTTGGATTGGTACAGCAGAAGGTGCATTGGATCCAGAGCCAGAAGACCTAGCTCTGAATCTGTGTTCCACCATTTACTATAACCTTGGGCAATGTATTTCCTATATTTGAGTCTCAGTTCCTTCGTTTGCAAAATGAGGGGTTTAGACTTAATGAGCTTTAAGGTCCTTTAAAGCTTTCAGCTCTAACTTTATTATCCTAGGGAGTGGGGGGAGAATCTGTAATAGCTGGCATTTCTCTAGCATGTCACAGTTTATAAAGTACATTACTTTAATTAGCTCACTTCATCCTTGCAACAGCCCTGGTAGGAAGAGTGAATATTGCTACCCTATTTTATAGATGGATGAACGAAGACCCAGAGAGGAGACTTGTCCAAGGTTTCTAAAGATACTAAGGAGATACTAAGGAACAGAGTCAACAAAATTATTGGATTGAGACTGGAAGGGACCTTAGCAATCATCCAATACAAACCCTCATTTTATGGATGAAGAAATTGAGGCCAAGAGAGTTTGGGTACCATGTTCAAGGTCACACAGTGAGCAACAGACAGGATTTGGATCCACATTTCTTGACTCTAAATTCAGTGACCTTTCTTCAGCACCCTGCAGTTCTTCCAAAAGTTATAGTCTAAGACTATTGCCCTCTTCTCCCTTCCCCCCTTTCCCACTCCCACACAGTGGTTCTTCCCATCTTTGACCTTCTGAAAAGTCAAGGTCAAACCATTTCCCTAGGCCTCCTCAGCTCTTGAGATAGAGAATGCTGGGATGGAGAACAAGGTTTAGTCAGAGGCAATGGTGGAACAGAGAGCATTGAGTCTTCTCTATCCTGGGAGCCACTCTCCAAAGGCTCTAGATTGGGAAACAAGCATTATTATTAGGGCAATGCCTCAGATGGCCACAAGGTGGTAGTATGAGACCAGGCCATTTGGGTTTACTGGGTTTGACCAACCAGCCCCTAGCACACACCAAATCACTAGCCCTTGTTCATTCTGGTTCCCACCATTCCTTTCACCTCCAAACTTCTGAATTATATAGCAACATATCCTGAAGTGAAGGTCAGAAGACGAGTTCTAGTTCTGACTGCCACTGATTTGCTGTGTGACCTTGAACAAGGCATTTCCATTCTCTGGCGTCATCTCCATATCCATAAAATGGGCATAACAACAGTTCCTGTCCTGTTTTTCTCCCTGGGCTATTATTAGGAACAGAGGGGACACTGTGTATAAGAGCACTTTGTGAGAATAAAGTGCCATGTGATAATTCATTACTCTTATGGCAGGAATTCTTCATGTTTTGTGTATCTTAGATACCTTTGGCAGTCTGGTGAAACCTGTGGATCCCTTCTCAGAATAAAGTTCTTAAATGAATAACATAAAATGCGTAGGACTACGAAGGAAGTCGCTTATGCTGAAATGCAGTTATCAAACTTTTTTTTTTAATTCACAGATCCCTGATTAAGAACTCCTGCTCTCCTATATTAAGGGTTATGAACACTTTCAATCAACCCATGAGTATTATTAAGTGCTTACTAAGTACTAGAGATACAAAGAAAAACCAAGAGTTCCTGCCCTCAGGAAGAGGATTATTATCCCCAATTTACTAAGGGTTGAAGCTTGTGACACAGCTAATGAATGCCAGAATTTGAAACCACATATTTTGACTTCAAGCCTTATGCTCTTTCCACTACAACACAGTATACAGATGTGAGTGATTGTTAATTATACAAATGTGAGACTTGGAAGGATCAGTGATTTATCTAGAGGAACAGGGCCAGGAAGTGACAGAGCCACCAATAGAACCCAGGAATAAACTCCTTGCCTGTATAATAGGCAAAGGAATTAAGAAATCAAAAGTTCTCTGAATTTCCATAGAGGAAGGCATCATGAATACACCTTTGCCCTTCCCCTATCTCTTTTCTATTCCTAGATAAGTAGTAAGTATGGATATGGCCTTTGCTGATTACTCTCCCATCACCTTCTACTGGATCCCTTAAAATCACTTGGGAAATATACATTACCCTTTAACTGAAACCTTTTCTTCTGCTCCTTCCATCCATCATCTTGCATCAACAGAAACCTGGATCTCTCTATACATGCTTTGCCACCTCTCCATGAGAAGCTTGCTCCTTTGCCCAAGTGCCACTCACTGAGCTAGAAGGCAGATTCAGGACATTCACTTCTCCCCACTTCCAAACCCATTTCTCTGACACTCTTTTCGTAACCTTTCCTCTTAAAAAGTGCAATCGAATGCTGCCATGCTCATGCCCCATTCTTGAGGTTGGGGGTGAGGGAAAGGAGGAATCTCTCACATTCTTAGGGTTAGTTCAGGGGACACTAGGACAGATGCCATAAGGTAGGGAAAGGGATATATATCCCCAGAGTCATTGTTGGGCCCTGACTTATTTGGATACTGACCATCTCTGCTTCAGAATTTACCACTCCAGAGGGAGGATAAGCTATGGGAACTCCAGGAGGCTGCAACCTACAGCTCGGAGTACCCAAGCTGGGGAAGTCTTATTGCCTAGAAGTTGGGGTGCAGAGGCTCCAGGTTTAAGGGTAAGCAGCAGGTAGTAGAAAGAGCCATAGAGTTAGAAGACCTGGATTGAGTACCAGTTCTAGAACTTTTTAGTTGTGTAAGCATAAGCAGCTTACATCCCTTTATCTGGCCTCAGTTTACTCATCTGTAAAACACCAACAATGACATTGACATCCCTTCCCACACAGGTTATAAGGAAAGTGCTTTAAAAGCTGGAGATGGCAAATCCGGCCTCAGACACTTAACACAAAATTACTAGCCGTGTGACCTTGGGCAAGTCACTTAACCCCAATTGCCCTCAAAAAAAAAAAAGCAAAAAAAATGTTGGGGGGCGGCTAGGTGGCACAGTGACTAGAGTGTCAGCCCTGGAGTCAGAAGGACCTGAGTTCAGATCTGGCCTCAGACACTTAACGCGCACACAAACAAAAACCTAGCCTGTGACCTTGGGCAAGTTACTTAACCCCAATTGCCCTCCAAAAAGCAAAAAAAAAAAAAAAAAAAAAAAGCTGGAGATGGTTATAGACATAGGGATTCTATATCATATATAGATTGTATCCTTGGCTTGTGGCCAAAATGTGACATCATTCACGTCTGTCTACAGTGTCATCCCTCTTCTCCACCCCAAAGTCCAATTTCAGGTGTTCAGGGTCTTTCTGTTCTCCCTCCACTCTTCCTAACTCTCCAGAAGGTCTTAATCAATTCTTTCCCATGGAGGATCAGGGAGTGACAAATTGATGCTTCTGAAGGGGTTTTCCAGCTCTATAAGGACAGAGGCTTGTCAGACCCCAGGGAATAAGGAAGAGACCTTCTTAAGGTCCTGAAACAATAAGGGCTCACATTTATATAGCACTTTAAGGTTTGCAAAGTGCTTGACACAGGTTCTCATTTGATCATGATGGAGGCTTAGCCAGGAGTCACAAAATGAGAACTGGGGTGTGCCATGTCCAGGAGGATAGAACGTCATATTTCTACCCACCTCAAATGCTTACTATGCAACATGAGGCAGTGTGGTATGGTGGATAGTGTTGGAATTGGAGGCTAGAAAACCTGGGTTCAGACCCTGCCTTTGATGCTTATTAGTTGTATGATTTCAGGCAAGTCACTTATCCTTTCTGGGATTCTGTTTTCTCCTCTGTAAAATCAAGGGGCTAGATTTGGTGACCTCTGAGGTCCCTTCCAGCATGAAGGTTATGACTTACCACCTTCCTCAATGTGGAAAACAAAGATAGAAAATAAGAGGGGGAGAAGGGAATGCCATGGACACACATAAATACAACACAAGTTAAAATATAACAGTAGTCAAGCAGAGCTTCCCTCAAAATACCATAGAGATTTAAGGAGGGAGAGAGAGGTGGGGGGGGAGAGAGAGAGAGAGAGAGAGAGAGAGAGAGAGAGAGAGAGAGAGAGAGAGAGAGAGAGAGAGAGGAAGAGGGAGAGAAGGAGAGGGAGAGGGAGAAGGAGAGGGGAGAGGGAAAGGGAGAGGGAGAGGGTAGAGGAGGAGAGATCTCTTTCATCTAGGGAGAGAAAGGGAGTGGAGATGTTCAAGGAAGGCTCCATGGATGAAGGAGTAGCTGAATTGAGCTTTGAAAGATGGGAAGGACTTCACCAGAGGAAAATGGAGGAAGGGGGAAGGTCATTCCAGGCTTGGGAAGAAAGTGGGAGTGAAGACCATAGGATCATAGGATTTAGAGCTAGAAAGGACTTTAGAGGTCACCTAGTCTAATATTCTCATTTTATAGATGGGGAAACTGATGTCTAGAAAGCAGAAATGTCCCCAAAGAAGAAGAAATCTTAGCAAAGGGTTAGGGAGGGGGGGAAGGATGCAGGAAGTTGATAACTCTTATTTCTAATTGCTCAACTGGTTAAGGCTACAGTTAATCCATTAAAAATAAAACCAAATAAACAAACATGTAACGCAACTCAGGAGTGAGACAGTCCCCAGCAAAAAAGCTCACATTTCTGGAGCACTTTGGGATTTACAAAGTGCTTTCTTCATAGTGAGCCAGTGAGGTAGGTAATGCAAGGATTTCTTTCCCCATTTACAGAGGAGGAAACTGAGGTTCAGAGAGGTAAAAATAACTTACCCAAGTTCACACAGCTAAGTGGGATTTAAATCTAGATCTTCTGAATGCAAGACCATGCTCTTGCCATTACACCATGACTCTTTAGAAGGAATAGTCATAGGATCAAGAGCTGGGAGGGATCTTGGAGAAAATCTGGTTTAACCTCATCAAATTACAGATGATGTTATTGAGGCCCAGAGAATTTAAGTGACTTGTTTTGCAACGCCCAGACGGCTAAGGAGCAGAACGAGGATCTGAACCCAGGTTATCTGACTCCTAGTCCAGTGCTCTGAACACTATAGTAGGCTATTTCTGCTCTATGCTCAAGCTTAGGTACATGGTGGGTAGCTCTAGGTGAACCTAGAGGGCTTTCCCCCTAGGATCCAGAGGAAGGGAAAGAAAGGAAGGGAGGAGAGAGCCAGGGGTGGCTTTAGGCAGGAATGTAAGCCTCGATGGCTGCATCCTCCTCATCCTCATCAGAGAAGCTGATATGCAGGATTGTGTCATTGGCCTCAGATGGGAAGGCTGTGGGTGAGAGGTGCAGTTGAGTGGCCCCAGCTTTGGCCTCCTCCAGAGTGTCATTGCTCACTGAGTCTGAAGTTCCCAAGGAGGATGGTTGGCCCGGATCAGGCTCCGAGTCCAGGCTGAGGGAAGTCTTGGTCAACCTCTTCTTGAGAGTGGGGGGTGGAGGGTGAAGCTTGGGAATAGATGGTGACATCAGCAGCCTGGAGAACAGTACAGGAGGTTGGAGAAGGGAGGAAGGGAGGAGAGTACCTGGAGTCAGGATTATTCCTGTATTCTTTACACTCTCTAACTCTCTGAACCTGGCTCCTCATCTAAACACAGGGATAATTCTATCAGGGTTGTTGTGAGGAAAGGGCTTCATAAATCACTTGGGGCTGGGCCTGTCTGGGACAGAGGGATGATCTAATGCTTCCTTGGTTGCCTGCCTTGTCCTTCCTGTGAGCTGGCATACGGTTGGGACGTGGGGGGGGGGGGGGGGGGGTTAGCTGAAATAATTTACAGGAGGGCTTCCTCCCCATTGCTTTGAGTTCATTTTGCCTCAAACCCAGGAGAATGAGGAAGTGCTCTCTCTGCTGGGCTCTGATTCCATTTCTGAGGGCTACAGAAGGGCTCTGGGTCCCGGGCTATCATGGGGAAGTATAGGAGTGTTGTAAAAAAGGAACTCTCGCTGGGGCACTTTGGTCTGAAATCCCAGCTCTGCAAACTTACTATCTCTGTGCTGAGGGGTTGGGCTAGACCCACTCAAAGGTCCTTTTCTAAAGCCTATGATTCTATTAATCATAGTAACCCTTCATATTATTTGGTGTTTTGAAGTACCTCAAGAAGTCTTTTCATTAGATCCTCAAAGTAAATCTGTAAAAGGGGCAGTCTAGATTTGATTGCCCCTTTTTTACAGAAGGAAAAATTTAAGGCTTATCATATAGGGAATGGGTTGAGTTAGGGACAGAATTAGGACAAGAGGTTAGGTCTCTTGGTTACTAGTTTATCACTCTTTTCCCCAGTATCTAGAGAAGGTGCAATGCCCTCCAGTGGGTGTTTATATCTCTCTAAGACTGTGAGGAAAAGGGCACTTTGACTATCTTCAGGAGAGAGGGCAGGGAGGCAGTAGGATCACTGACCTATCCTTATTGGTTGTGATACTGGAGGAACTCCCTCCCTGTTCAGTCTCCTTGGAGTCTTCCTTTCTCTGGCTGGGCCCAGGCAGATGCCTACTTCTCAAAGTCAGGCTAACCTTTCCCACAGTGTCCTGGCTCCTTTGGACCCTGGAACCCAGGGTGGAGGCCCGGTCCAGGCTGAGGCTGAAGCTCTTCAGAGACTGGCCACCTGTTTGGGCAGAAGAAAGGAGAGAACATAAACTCTTTGACAAGAGTCTACTGCTAAAGATTCCCAGGCAGGCCCTCAGAGATTGCCAGTAGCCAGCTCCTGTATCCTTGTTCTAAGGTCCCTTCTCATTCTGACATTCTCCATTTTTTTGTACTAACATTCTATCTCACCAATAAAGACAGGTCAAAGTCTTTTTGTTCTAAGGTCCCTTCTAATTCTAACATTCTCTGTTCTTTGTTCTTTGAGTCATGAGCAAGGATAGGTCAGGGTCTCCTATTGCTTTTCCTAGCTCTCCCTCCTGGAGATAACTGCAGGGCCTCTTCCCCTTGAACTTAGATAGGAGAAGTCCAGTGAAATACTACGAGAACATGGATTCTTAGGTCCTTTCTAGCTCTAACATCCTTTATTCTATGAAAGGAACAAAAGAAAATCTCAGTGTAACAAGTTCAAAATCTTGGCATAATTTAGTACTACGTAGAAAACTAATGGTAATTTTCAACACACACCCATACCCACTATACTAGGAGCCCAGTTCTATAGCTGTTCTATACCCCTGCAATTCTGGAATCTTTCATCATTAGACCAACATCATCTCCTATTTTCATCTTCCTCTGGGCCATAAGAGACTCCCAGACTCCCCCAACCCCAAACCAACAGGCCAGCCCTAGCTCCCTTCTCTATCCTGAGCCACGCCCCCTTACCACCAGCCCCCCATCTTGCCCTGAACCCTCCTTACCATTAGGCCGGCCCCAAGCTCTTTCCTCTAGCTCCCTTAGCTGCCGACCCAGCAGTGCCATGTGTTGGAGCAGGTCCCGGTTGGTCAGCAGCAACTGGTGGATCCTGGCCTGGGCCTCTACTCTGGCAGCTGTCTCTGCGGCCAGCTGGTCTGTGAGAAGCTGTACCTGGAGAATTCCCATCATTACCCCATTTGTGCCTATTCTTGACCTCCACCTCTACCACCTAATTCTCATTGTGAAAGAATCACAGAACCAAGATTCCCAAGTCAGAAGGAACCACGGATTTTATTCTAATCCAAACTAGCCTTGAGCACTGGGTCCCTTTCCAACATTACCAGCAACTGCTCATTCACTTTCTACTTAACACTTACAGTGACATGGAGCTCACTGCTTCTTGGGCTGCCCATTCCATTTATAGGAAGCTCTTATTGTCAGGAAGGCAGTCTTTACATCAAGCCAAAATCTGCCTCCCTGTAATTTGGGCCCATTGCCCCTAGCTCTTCTCAAACAGGCTGGCACAATGGATAAAGTGCTGGTGCTGGAGTCAGGAAGACATGAATTCAAATCTGACCTCATACTATCTGAGTCCAAGTAAGTCACTGAATTCCTATTTGCTATGAATGAGATATTTGTAAAGTGCTTAGCTTAGTGCCTTCATACATAATAGGTGCTGTATAAATGTTTATTCCCTCCCTCAAGCCAAGTAGCTTCCCTCTCCTTTAGGACAGCCCTTCAGATTTTTGAAAACAGATGTCCTGTGTCTCCTTACCGACCAAGATCTTCTCTAGCCTAAATTTCCCCATGAGATTGCTTCAACAGCCATTTTTCTACTCTTCAAATTGGTAGGTGAGCCTCTTTTCCTAGAGTACTATTATAATGTAAGCTCCAAGTATGGCCAAGAGAACACGTCTAAAAAAAAAATACCGTGTCTTCCCTACACCTAGCACAGGATTTTCTACACAGTAGATACATGATAAATATTTGTTGAATGAGAAAATGAATGCTAGTAAACCTCCTTTGAAAAACTTACTCTATTTGTACAACAAAAAGGGAACAGATTGGGAAAAGAATATTTGCTGTAAATATGTCAGATAAAGGTCTGGTTTCCAGAATCTATAAATGCTTGTTGAATGACAGATCTCTAAAGAATGAATGCATCTCTCTAAAAGTAATATACTCCCTAGTGGAGCAATGGTCAAAGAAGACAAACAGAAAACTACTGAAGGATGAGATGAAAAATGTTGATAACACATGAAAAGGTGCTTAATCAACAACTTAACCCACAAGCATTTATTAAACAGTGACTATGTGCCAGGGACAATACTAAGTGCAGGAAACAAAAGAAAAAAAATTTTTTAATTGTCCCTGATCTTAAGGAGTTCATATTCAAATAGGGGACAACATATAAGATAAACACAAAGTGGAGGAAGAATCAGCTTAGAGAGGGAGGCAGTGGCAGCTGGGAGAACCAGGAAAGACCTCCCTCCAGGAAGGGTCTTAAAGGAAGCCAGGGATTCTATGGCGCAGAGGTGAAGAGGGAGAGCACTCCAGGAACAGGGAGACAGCTAGTGCAAAGGCATAGGCAAGAAGATGGAGTATGAGTATGCCAGTATGGCTGCATTGTAGTCGCCATGGAGAGGAATGGAAAATAAGACAGACAAGGTACAGAGTTATTGAACAGGGGTTGATGTGGTCAGAAATATGCTTTAGGTGTCTGAATGGAGGATGGATTAGAGTGAGGAGAGACTTGAGACGAGAGGCCAAATAGGAGGCTATTGTAATTGTCCAGGACAGAGGTGAGGATGCTTGACCCAAGGTGCTTGGTTCTGTGAGTAGAAAGAAGGGAACATATGTAAAAGATTTTGTAGAATTTTTTTTTTTAACAAGGTTTGGCAACAGATTGGATATGTGGGGTGAGAGAAAGGAGTCAAGGTTGATGCTGAGGTTATGAATCTGGGTGATAGTAATGGGGTACAGGCTCTGGGAACCCCTGAAATCCCTTGAATCTTTCCACTGGATCTGGCATTCCCCAGAGGCCAAAAGCCTTCCATTATTAATATGAGCGAATCTCTGTTACCCTTAACCTAGCCTAGCCCTCCATTGTCTGTTATCTCCAGATAGCCTTCAGCCACCTCCCACCCTTGATCCTATCAAAATTTCTATGCCAAATCTATGACCAATCTAAACTAGCCTAGCCCTCCACTGTCTGTTACCTCTGGATTGAGTCTGACTGTTTCCCACCCTTGATCCCATCAAAATCCCGTTTTCTTGGTTCCTTGAGTCTGACCTCAGTCATCAAGATCTTCCTTAGATCCCTCCTCAAGACCCTCCCCAAACCCCTCCTCTAGACCACCCCTAGATCCCTCCCACAATCTTTCTGTATATAAGATCCATCTCACCTCCACCAAGTGACTCAGATTCAATCTACCTCAGACTCAGTCTGTGACAAGTTGTTCTGGCCTGCTTGTCAATACAAGCATCACAAATACTCGGGCTCCTTTAAAGTCTACCCATTATGATGAATCTTTAATAAACTTTGCTTTTCTTTGACTGAGAGAAGGCTTGAGTTGAATTCATTTGGCAGGACCTGACTTGTTGGTATTTTCAGCAAAAGGAAGGATGGTGATTCCCTTAACAGTAGGGAAGTTCAGAAGAGGGGTGGATTTGGAGGGAGAGATAATGAGTTCTTTTTTGGACATGTTGTGCTTACAATACCTTCAGGAACTCTAGTTTGAATTGTCCAATAAGCAATTGGTACAGCGGGACTAACTCAGGAGAGAGACTAAGGTTAGCTACAGAAATCTGGGAATCATCTGCATAAAGTTTCTAATTGAATCCAATGAGATTATCAAGACTATAGAGATAAAGGAAAAAAGGGACTAAGACAGAGCCTTAGCAAATACTCCAAGTTAGTGGTTGTAGCATGGATGAAAATCCAACAAAGGAGACTGAGAAGAAGTAACTGGAGAGGTAGGAAGAGAACCAAGAGAGAACAATGCCATGAAAACCCAGAAAGGAGATAGTGTCAAAGGCTGCAGACAGGACCATGAGGATGAGAATTGAGAAAAAGCCATTAGACTTTACAATTAAAAGATCGCTGGTAACTTCAAAGAGTTGAATTGAAGGCAGTCAGATAGTAGAGCATTTGGGAAACAGTGAGAGGGGAGAAAGTAGATGTGACCTCATATCAGCTCCCATGGATTGTCATCTCCATGCAAATGACTCACATCTATACAGCCCCATTTTTTCTCCCGAGTGAGAGTGAGGCTGCTGACTTTGCACAGCCCTGCCTCACTTAAATCCAATTTACTTGCAAGTCAAGACACCTTATGTCATTGGTCCTCTTCAAGAGCAAAGGACAAACAACAATCTGTGAGCAGGAGCTGCTGCTCCACTGGGGATCCAACTGGCCAGTTCTAGTTGGGTAGTGCTCCTTCCTTCCTTCCTTCCTTCCTTCCTTCCTTCCTTCCTTCCTTCCTTCCTTCCTACCTTCCTTCCTGCCTTCCTTCTTTCCTTCCTTCCCCCCTCCTCTTCCTCTGTTCCCATGGGGAATCATTCCTTTAAATGTGGGTGCCAAAGGAATATAAATTTTGATAGCAGAACCCTTGTAAGATATCCTGGGGTTGGTGGGGGGGAGCTAGGTTTTTTTGTTTTCTCTTCCCTACTTATTTATCCTATCACTTTTAAAAATGGGGACAGTTAATTCTTTTGTCTAATATAGTTTCACTTATAATTTCTTGAAATAGAGCTCTGAAAAACCAGGCTTTGATGAATCCTATTTGGATTCAAATAGAGCTACTTAACCTGATCTTAAACCCAAATTACTCTGGCTCTCTAGGATTGGCTAATAATAGACCCCAGCCCAAGCCCTACTTGGTCATTGTTTGGGTTCTGTAGGCTCAGAATGAGTGTAAATAGCAATTATTTCTGTTCTGACCAGAAACCCAGAAAGTCTTCCCCTCCCAGTTTTATTTCTTTATTTCTTTGTTTTGAGTAGGTAAACTAGGCCATCCTTTGTCTCATTTCTTACCTAGCCTTAAATCCCTGAATGGGTGTTGCCTCAGCCAAACTGAGACCTCGGAAAGACCTTAGTGTAAAAAGGCCAAAGTTTCCCACTGCATCTGGGGTCATCTCCAGTTCTCCTGACCTACATCTTGCCACTGGACTCAGATGACCCTGGAAGAGAGAGTAAGGCTGATAACTTTGTACAATCCTGCCTCACTTACAAGTCTGGACATCATCCTCCTGAAGTCATTAGTCCTCTTTTAGAATGAAGGACAAACAATAATCTCTCTTGAAAGGATTTTTCAAAGAAAGTTTACTAGCATTAATTTTTTCATGAATATGAAACAAATATTTACTGTAGTATAGAGAGTCTTGTGCTAGGTGTGGGGGATATAAGACATTTTAATTAGACATGGTCTTTGCCCTCATAGAGTTTACAGTGTAATAATATTTAAGAAAAGAGGTTAGATATTCAATTCAAGGAGCACAAAAATGTCAAATTACATATAGGTATATTGATGGAACCCCACAGGGATGTTTAGCCTATACAAGACCTGGGTGGGGAAAGACACATGGTAGCTATTTTCAAATATTTGAAGAGTTGTTATATTGATTCAAGATTATATTTGTTCTGCTTGTCTCCAAAGGGACAAACTAGGAGCACTGGGTTCAAGTTACAGGAAGATTTTGGCTTTATATGAAGACTTCCTGACAATCAGAACTGTCCATAAGTGCACTTAATAAATGTTTACTGATTGATTGCTCCAATCAGCAAGGTTTTGCTATCTCTCCCAGTTCCATTCAGCAGTGTGTGAGTAGGAGGGAAGAAGGTATATATAGTGGGGGTAATCCAGGATTTTGGTTTGATGAGGCATGACTGATGAAGGGACAAGGGAGCAAAGGATTCAAAAACAAAGAATAGTATGGAAGTTAATGAGCTCATCAATTGGGATGGGAGGAGAGTATAGCCAGAGCAGGGATGACTTCGGATGATAGGAATGGAGGGATTGGAGGTCAGGGTCAGGATAAAGAGGTTTAGGAAGAATGAGACATAAAAGGGATAGAAAGATAAAATATTATGCTCAGATAAAAAAAAATCCAGTTCTTGTACATGAAAGCAGAATACTTTCAAAGGCATAATCAGAGGCATGAATCACCCCTGTGAGAAGCTGAGGTAGAATGGAAGGATAAGTCATGGGAATTGAGCAGCTTAGGGAACTGGGAATTTGGGATATTTAAGGGGACATATGAGGGAAGAAGGTGGGGTGGAGAAGACTGTGAGTCAAGCACTGAACTCATTGAGAAAAGAGGGAGATTACTTGGAGACAGGAACCTAACTGTCACCAAGGTCTGGGCTGGGTAACAAGAAGGTAAGGGTGGTGGTAAAGTGAGAAGGTATTCTAAAGTCCATCTAATTCAACCCCCTAATTTTACAAATGAGAAAACTAAGGCTCAGAGAGGGTAAGTGACTTATCCACAGTCATAAACCAGAATCAGAGGTAGGATCTGAACCCAGATTTTCCTAACCCCAAGTCCTGAAATCTATCCAGTATGCCACAAATCTCCTTCAATCCAGTCATAATCAGAGAAATATACATCAAGAAAAGCTTATGATATCACTTTATACCCACTAAATTAGCAAAGAAAAATATCTAGTATTATCAGGGCTGCTAGGAAATGGGCACTCTATTACATGGTTGTTTGGACTACCTATAGATGGGTCCAAGTCTTTTGGAGAACAAAAAAAGAGAGAAAACTTAATGCTAACCTCTGTCCCGGTGATACCATTGCTAAGACTTTCCCCTAAAAGTATGAAAAAAGGAAAATAGGACCTATTTACTTATTTTTTAAATAGCAAGAAGCTGGAAGCCACCTATATTTCAGTGGTTGAAGAATGGTTAAAATATGGTATGTTGCTATAATAGAATATTATAGTACCGTAAAATGATAAATATAAAGGGTATAATGACCAAAATAACTTTCATTTGTATAGGGATTTAATGTTTACCAGCATTTTACATGCATTCTCTCACCACAACTCTATTAGGCACATGTTGTTATTATTTTGACTTATTAGTAAAGAAACAAAGGCTCAGGCTGTTAGGTAAGCTGGGGGTCCTGAAGCTAGTAAATCTGAATTGATTCTGTAGAGTTAGATTGGTAGAACCAGAACTATAAACATATTGATTACAATGACATATTTTTTTAAAATAAAGGAAAAAATCCCCAAATAATGCAGCTTTATAAAGATATGAAAAAGATGCAGAGCAAGTACATATTGTTGGCCATTCGTTTGGTTTTACTTTGTGAAATGTTGATTGCTTTATGAGAAGCAACATGGCATAGTGGGGTAGAGGCCGACTCTGAAGTCAAGAAGACCTACCTCTGATATACATACCAGCTGTGTGACCCTAGGCAAATCTCTTTACCCCTCAGAGTTCCAGGCCAGTGATGTGAACTCAAATAGAAATGGGAGTCACTAAAACATACATAAGGATCCCCAAGGGCCACATACTGACTTGGAGAACCACATAGAAACATTATCTATGTTTTATCGTATTTTTGTGAATTTTGTTACATCTTTCCCAATTACATTTTAGTCTGGTTTCTGCTGCATTGGGAGTGTTATGGGCTATCTGGGTCCAGGTAGGCAGCATGCTCACACCTCTACTCTAGGCAACTCTCTAGGACTATATGTTATAGACCAAGTGCCAATCTGCCTTGGTAAAGGGAGTCCACAGAGGCAGTTTCTTACACCAGTGAAATCATGGGCCTGGTCTAAATAAAATGGTTTTATGTACCACAGTATTTTTAAATGTTTTTTGTTTGTCATATATGCATATGTATTTGCTTTCATTGATGGCTGAGTTTGTAATAAAATTTTTTTTACAAAAAGAAAAATACAAGTTCAGCTTCAAGTGACTTTTTTTAAAATAAGGAATGATGCTGCTCAGCACCTTCCAAAGCACTTCCGAGTATCTCATTTGAGCCTCATAATAGAGCTGTGAAGGTCACACATAGTAATATATCCCTTTTACAGAAGGTCAAGGTAATACATATACCATTACCCTCATTTTTTCTGAGTCCCAGAGAGATAACAGTGACTTGTCCAAGGTCATGAACCTAATAAATGACAGAGCCAGGATTTAAATCTGGTCCTTCTTGTTTCCACATTCAGTGCCTCTTCCAATATACCAATACTGCTACTGCAGGAAAGGAAGGGATGAGTCTATGGTGAGACCAGAAGAACCTAAGGAAATTAATGACTCCGGGAGTACAGACATAGAATGATGGCAGAGGATTAAGCTGAGAACCATACAGAGAGAAAAAGTCAATGATCCCTTAGTGCTACCCAGGAAAGCCCAGCCCATGGGGAGCTCACCTTAGGGGAGGAGAAGAGGGGTAGGAATATTACCTGGGCAGTGGCTACCTGGGCCTGCTGCCATTGCTGGAGAAGCTGGTGGTGGAGGAGCCGAGTACAATGTGGAGTCAGCAGGGGTGTCACTGGCATGGCTGATGACTTGGGGGAGGAGTCTAGGCTTCTCGAAGGTGACCATGGTGGAGCACTGGCAGGATGGGCAGAGCCAGCTCCAATGTCTTGAACACAGTGGCATACCTGGGGATGGAGAAAGGAAGAGAAGGCATAATGAGTAGTTTGTGGGGACCTGGCTCAGCCACAACTCAAGTAGGGCTAGATTTGGTAGAAAGAGACAGATATAGTGAAGCAGAATGGTGAACATACCCAGTCATATACACACTGGCATCTTTGTGAGTTTGTGTGCTTTGGTGTGGGTAGGGCCCAAAATCTGACTCTGGCTCATACTTTTCTGCTCTGATGCATCTGGTGTCTAATAGCCCTGGACTCTCAGGGACACCTAGTTCTGATAGGGACAGCCTAGTCTGGGAGCTGGGCTTGTAACACTGAGACATATCAACTTTCATTTACCCATGGGGTTTATGGAGGGGCACACTGGCCAGATAGCTGAAAACAAGAAATAAAACTAAAAAAAACCCCAAACCCAAACCTTTTTTTGCTTGACTTTGGGCTAGAGAATATATATGTATACACACACACACACACAGAGCCTCTTAGAGTTAAAAGGGCCTTAGATGTCATTGATTCCAAACTCTGTTTGAAACAAAAATCCCTCCTATAGTGCTCCTCATAGGTGGTTAGCCAGTCTCTATGTGAATTTACAAGGCAGTTCATTCTACTGTCAGATAGCTTTGATAGGAAGCTATTCTTCATATTGAACCAAAGTATGTTCCACTGAAAATTCCTCACATTGGTCCTGATTCTGCTTTCTAGGGCTAAGAAGGACAGGTCTCACACCCTTGTCACCTGACAATTCTTTTAAATATCTGAAGGCAGCTACAATGTTCATCCTAAGTCTTTTTTTCTGTGGCTCAAACCTTCCTAATTTCTTCAACGGATCCTTGTGTGACAAAGAGTTATGGGTCCTCTACCCATTAGCAGGTCTTACCATTAAACAAAGGGGCTCTCTGAGGGCCTGTCTTCCAAACCAAATCAGTAGTTCCCCTTTCCCCTATATCCCCTGCCTGTCTCTGTTCCCTGCCCACGTTTGAGGCTTCCTATCCTGCTGTTAGGTCTTTTACCTGTCTGAGTCTTTCCTTTTCCAGCTTGGTTTGGCTCGTCTGCTCCCTCAGAACAGCTCTATCAGAGTCCCCGTCGGCCCCATCCTCCTCTCTTAGTTTCCTTCCCTCTACTTGATATGCTGTAAGAAAGTAGAAGAGAGGAAGAAGTATTGTGCATGAGGAAGAACTGGTCTGGCTCTGCCCAGGAGTTACTATAGCTTTGATGTTGTCCATAGGCTAGCTAGGTAATGGCTCTCCTTCTTCTAGGGTTTCTCCTGGTTCATCCTCTGAGCTTACGTACCCATGTCTTGGTGGCTGGTGGGTGGGGTAGGGCAGAGGAACTGGAATGAATATAGTTCATCCAGAAAATACCCTCAAGCATGAGTTAGACATACAGGAGTTCTTTCTGGTACCCCAGCTCTAATCACAGGGTCACTCTAGGGAATGAATTCCAAGAATAATAAACAACAATAATAAGTTCTGTGTCACTCTAAGGTTTATAAAATAGCTTCCCTACAACAGCCTTGTGAGGTAATCAGTACAAGTATTATCATTCCCATTTTATAGAGGAGGAAACTGAGGCAGAGAGAAGTAAGTGTCTTGCTCAGGATGAAGCAGCTGGTAAAAGTCAAAACCAGGAGTCCAACTCAGACCATTTGACTCCAAGACTAATATGCTTTGTATCACAGCATGTTATCTAGGACCCTCCCCTCCCTTGGCCTGATGGCTATCCTGGGGACAGCCTGAGCAAAGGAAAGTATAGATTAGGTGGAAGTGATTAAAAGAAAGGTGAGAGTGAAGTACCTGCTTGAAGCCTCTTCTCTGTAGGTTGTCGGGTGGCTGCATCAGCACTGGGTAGAGGGTGTTGTAAACTCAGCTTGTGGCAGACCTCAAAGGCCTGGCCCACTGTCCTCACTGCTCGAATGGCCTGGCTCTGCCCACATGTAGATGGACAAAAGGATACATTGATACCCACCATGTAGGACTCAGCCCAGCCTCTAATCCCACTATGTACTGATCCCTTAATAGTAGTTATACAAGTTATACAAGTAGTTATACAAGGTGTACATACTACACCAACCATTCTGGACTTTGTGTGCAGGAATGGGGAACCTGCGGCCTCAAGGTCACATGTGGCCCTCTAGGTCATCAAGTGCGGCCCTTTGAATCTAAACTTCACAGAACAAATCCCCTTAATAAAAGGATTTGTTCTGTAAAACTTGAACTCAGTCAAAAGGCCACACCCAAGGACCTAGAAGGTCACATGTGGCCTTGAGGCTGCAGGTTCCCCACCCCTGGTTCAGGGGTTTCTTGTGGTATGACCTCTAGTTTAGGTTAGGGAGGTGAGGGTCAGGGTGGGGACAAAGAATGTGTTGGCAATGGATGTTGCAAACCTTTACCTTCTTCTTAGACTTAAATACGTTGCATCGGAAGGAGTTATTGGTCCCATCCCTGGCAATGTAGCTAAATATCTTCAGGTCCTGAGAGTCATGGGACACATAGAAGATTCTAGGAGGAAATATCCCATGTCAATATATCCAACTGAGAAAGCAATAGTCTCTAAGTACTCCATTACCACTGGGTGCCCAAGGGGTAGGGGCTACTAGTGACACCAAGGATCCTTCTCTAGGACCTATGTTTCCCTTCAATTTTATGAGACCCAGGAGTGTGGGTCCCCTGTCTGAGACTAGGTTTGGTGGCCTTCTTGCCCCAGGACATCTGACCATATGGAGGTGCTATTTTGTCCTGTGCCATTAAATCTGTCTGAGAAAAGGATAGCACCTCAGTCATTCATTACCACTGAGCATCCCAGGATGGGATGAGGTAGGTGGCAGTAGGATGCAGGCCTATGCAGGCGCAATGACCTTTCTAAATAAACAGTGCCACAGAGAGTGCATGTAGGTGGGGGCCTAGGTCCATACCTAGCACCTGATCTTTCTTTCTCTATCACTGGAACACGGGGTATGGGACTTTCCAATACCATTCAGAAACTGTATTTAGGGAAACCCCACAACCTAGAACCTGCTGCTAAATGTGGACTAATTCCTCTGCAATTTCACTGACCTAACTGGCAAAGCCACCACCACCTAAGCCATCTATAACCACCAAATGCTCAGACACCAGCTGCTCAGCTTCTTACTACCAGAACTGTCCAAGACCAGGACTCCAGACATTTGGCCCAAATGGGGGCTGAGAGCATGCTATGCTGATGACCTAGTCACTGGTTTTTACAGACCCAGTCTTCCTGCTCCTTCTATCCCCTGTTCCCTGGTATTTAGGGAGCAAACTGCACTACCCTCCATCATCTTGGGATAGAGTTGAGAGGACCCAGCTGACTGGCTGGCACACCTACCTTTTTTTTATCAGTGACTCAGTGTAGCCTAAAATCCCTTTCTGTCATCACTCCCACTTAGCTCTACTCTACCCCTCCACAGGCCCTATTCTGTTTTATTGTTAACAAATTTCTCTTTATCCTAGACCTTTTCCTCTCACACATTTTCTTTCTTGTACTGATGGAAACCTGGATCCTTCTAGAAGATACTGCATCCCTGCCTATGTTCTCTAATACTGGATGTTCCTCCTTTCAAGCCTCTTGACATACTGGACTGGTAGGAGGAGTAGGCATACTCTGCTTCTCTCTTCTATTTCCAGACCCTCCCTCTGTCCTCATCACTAAGCATCCTCTCCCACCCTTACATTCCTCCTTTATCCCAATTGGTACCTGAAGTTATCAGATATTTTCTGGGTCCCTTTCACTAGCAGGTACAGGGTTCAGGGCTGCCTTGATCTTTCTTAATAACAATAACATCTGGGATGGGGGTGTTGATGTTCCTGCTCAGATGGATGGAATGACCATGCCTCACCAGTCATTTTTACTGGGATAAGGGAGATAGTAAGGGTGACAATCCCTACCTGTAGACAGGGTCGTGCATCACCAGTGTCCTGCTTTCTTCCCAGGCCCACTCCTTCCTCTACAGAAAAGTGAAAGAAAAAAAAACAAACCCACACACAGTTTCCACTCCCCCCCCAAACAAAACAAAACAAAAAAGCCCCCAAAACAAAACAAAACAAAAATACAAGGCCTTAGCACAATGCTGATTAGACAAGGGCATCAGGAAGATAGAGGGAGAAAATGGGTCCCCATCCTCAGACAGTTTCCAGTCTATGGGTGGAAATAGCCTTCATACATGTGGAATGAGGAACACATGAGGCAGCATGGTATAGTAGAAAGACCATTGGATTTAAAGTCAGAGGATCTGGGTACAAACCCCTGGGTTGGGTTAAACATTGGTTGAGGGCATTAGTTGAAATGATCTCTAAAGTCCCTTGCAGCTTTAAATTCTATGATTATTTGAGGACTGATTCAAGAGCTAGACTCAGTGAGGCAGAGCTACCGTTATGGGAATTCCAAGGAAAGAGTCCACTAGAGGTAACTGAAGTGGTGGTAGCACCTGAGCTGAGCCTTGAGGGATGAAGAGGATTCAGAAAGGAAGGAGGAGTTCACAGACTTAGAGGATTTGGAATAATGGACTTTAGGGACTGTCTAATTCAACCCCTTCATTTTATAGATGAGGAAACTGAGACCCAGAGAGAGGAAAAGTGACTTGCTCAAGGTTATACAAAAAGTTAATGGTTTAATAAGGATTCAAACCTAGGTCCTCTCATTACAGATCCAGCACTCCTTCTGCTAAACTCTAGTAGCATTTGAACAGGGGAAGAATGTGATCAGAACTATACTATGAATAGATGACTGGCAGGATGTGTAGAAGAGACCCAGGGGAGAGACACTGGAGTTGATGTAGCAATCCAGGGAAGAGGTAATAAGGAGGGACTGGAATGGAGGCCGAGAAAGGGAGAAGGCCAGATGCAATAGAGAGACAGAGAGCACAAGCAACCCCTGAATGTCCCTGCAGCCTTGTGATAAGGGTCAAACATAGAAGGTGTGGAGCAGGAAAGGAAGAGACATTATTTATCTAATCTGCTTGAAACTGTGGAGGCTGTGATTTGCCTAAGATCATAAATGAAAGTTGTAAATGGAAGAGTCAGTATTCAAACTCAGGTCCTTTCACTCTAAATTCAATGTCTTTTCTTACCACTACTACGCCTTCAGTCTCACCTCAAGGAACTTCTGAGGTCAAGGTTTTTCCCTGTCCTGTGGCCTGATACATCTAGGAGACTGTTATTAAGGCCACCTTAGCACTAGAGGGTGGGAAGGAAGTGGTGTGGTCATGGTCACTTTCTCTGGAAGATTCTATTCCAGGAAGGGGGTCTCTCCTTGGAAAAAAAAAGGGAGGGTAAGAGATACTTACCTTCTGCATCTTCCTGAGAATCACCTTCACTCCATCAACAGACACCACGATGCTGACTTTCTTTTTCTTAATGTTTTTTGCTTTGAATTCACACTGAGGGGGGAGAGAGATGTTTATCACTTGGAAGCAACTGGCTGGGTGGGCCCCCCTGGGTATGCTGAATGTTGACCAGGATCCCCACTTAACATGTCTGCTGTTAGCTTTGTCAGAGGCAGACACTGAACATTTTAGACAGTGACAGTCCATTACCTCAGGGAAAGATCTTAGAACATAGACTGGTAGAGTTAGGAATGAGCTTAGAACATAGACTGTTAGAGTTGGGAATGAATTTAGACTGTAAGAGCTAGGAATGAGCTTGGAACAGACAGAGCTAAGAATGAGTTTAGAACATAGACTGTCAGGGCTAAGAATGAACTTAGAGCAGACTTTTAGAGTCAGAAATGGTCTTAGGACATTGTTAGAGCTAGGAATCAGTCTGGGACATAGATTGTTAGAGTTAGGAATGAGCTTAGAATATAGACTATTAGAGTTAGGAATGAATTTAGAACATAGAATGTTAGAACTATGAATGAGCTTAGATCATAGAGCTAGAAATGAGCTTAGGACATAGATTGTTAGAAGAAAGTTTATAATACAGAATATTATTATGTAGAACAAAGAGTATTAGAACTAGAACTTGGAAATTATCTAGTCTAACCCTCTTATTTTAAAGAAAAGAAAACTCAGCTGCCTGTTTCTTATTACACATAAGTAAAAAAAAAGCAATAAAGTGCTATAGCTGAAATATGGAATGTATTCAAGATGCTAACTAGGCCAAATGCATAAAATTTGAAACCCTGCCAGAGTCTCTTTTCCTATTCGAGTAGGGGAGGAGAGTCAGGGGAAAAACTGTCAGACAGGCAATCTCATCTGTTCCTCCAGTGCTCTTGCCATCCCACAGGCCCTCCCTCTCCTCACTCTACCTCAGTGGCAGAAGCCTAATCCACCTGCACTTGGTGCTCCATGCCAGGGGGTCACCTTGGGTTCAGGGGGAGCAGGAATAAAGTGAGCAGATGCTGGGATGATCTGCCTGCTTATCTCATGGATGGCTACCAACTGGTATATTAGTAGGATGAGGGCTGGGGTGCATAGGAATCTTTCTTATTGGAAAGTAAGGGCAGAGACCCTCTTTTTTTTTTTTTTCAGTATTTGCTTCCCTAGTGCTTAGTACAGTACCTGGCATATAGTAAACACTTAATAAGAGCTTTTTAAAATTCATTCATTCCACAGGACCTTACTGACTCTGTGCCTAAATTTATATAAATGCATATGTGTGTGAATTGGTGTCAGAGTCCTTTGTGGGAATATCTAAGTGTCCGCATATATGTTCATGGGTGTTTGAGTCAAAGTGAGTGTGCCTACCTGGATTTGAATGTGTATAAAAGTGAGAGTATGTATGCACAGGAATGCACCAATGAAAGTGAACGTGAAAATGAATTTATGATGAAGTACATATATGTATGTGAATATTGATGGGGTACAGCTCTGGGAATGCGCTTGACGAGGAATTTGCCTGAGGCCATAAGCCTTTCATTGTCCCTAGACCCAAATCTGGGTTATATTAGCCTAGCCCTCCATTGTCCAGCTGGCTTCCACCCTTAATCCTCCCAAAATAACTATACACTTAGACTAGCCTAGCCCTCCACTGTCTGTCATCTCCAGGTAGCCTTCAGCTACTTCCCACCCTTAATCCTCAAGATTCTCCTTAGACTCCTCTAGACCCTCCCCAACTCCTCTAGACCAGCCCTAAATCCTCCCACAACCTTTCAGTATATAAACTCCATCTTGCCTCCATGAGGTTGCCCAGAATTATCTAGCTCAGATTCACTCTGTGTCAGATTATTCTGACCCACTTGTCCAATATGAGCGCCACAGGTACCTACCCATTATGGAGAATCTCTAATAAACTTTGCTTTACTTTGGCTGAGAGAAGTCGAATTCATTCAGCAGGACCCAGCATGTTGCTATTTTGGGGTCTCAAGCACTCCTAAACCCTAAACCTCAATAAATATGTGCTTGCATAATCATAGTAATAATAGCTCACATTTAAAAAACACTTTGAAATTTGCAAAGGACTTTACAAATATCTCATTTTATCTTCGCAAACCTGGAGAGTACAGAAGATGCAATTATTTGCATTTTTATTAATAATAATAATAGCTAACATTTATTTAGTGCTTCTTCTGTGCTAGTCACTGTGTTAAATGCTTTACAATTATTTTCTCTTTTAGTCCTCATAACAGCCCTGGGAGCTTGGTGTCCCAATTTACAGATGAGAAAACTGAAGCAAATAGAGGTTAAATGACTTGCCCAGACGAATAAATGTGAGACTAGATTTGAACTCAATTCTTCTTCCTTCGAGCTCAGTGCTCTATCCACTGCACCATTTAGTAGTGCCTAGTGCTGAATAAATGCTATTATTGATTGCCATGAAAGTGTGAAGATAGACTGCCTTTTTTTCTCTCCTATTCCCTGATTTTTCCCTTCAAAATGACAGCCTGGGTAAAGAGCCACCATTCCTTAGGCAGAGCAGCTCCCACATTCTGAAGCTGAAGGAAGGAATGGGGAGAACCATTAGTAAGAATAAATGGTGTCCCTGGCCACTGCTTCCAAGGGTAGAGCAAGTGCCTGGAGAAAGCCTCAAAGACACAGTGAGGAAGAGGTTAAGGAGAGAGCCTGCCCCAGCCCTCCCTTCCCTGTCACACATACTTTGAACTGTAGCCTCTCTCCCTTACTCAGGCCATGGTTCTAAAGAAGCCTGGAACTCTTCTCTTTCCTCTGAGCCCCCTCTGCCTACCAAGGAAAAGGACAGGGAGGAGAGAGCCTGCTATTGACCACTGTTTTATTTTTAAAGAATAAATAAATTAACATGGTATAGAGACCGGAGAAAACACTCATGATGATCTCAGAGCTAACGTGTCCTTGCCTGAAAATGGATGAGCAAAATGTTTAAAAATGCAAAGTGAGTAATGAATTTTGTGTCCTGGAAAAAGAAAAGGCCTGGGAGTCAGGAAACCAGAGGAGGGAGAAAGGAGGGGGGAGGGGAGAGGCTAAGCCCCATCTTTTATCTGTGTGACTAACTATGGGCAAACACTTCTCAGAGTTAAAGAATCCTAGAGTCTTCAGAGGGAAGAGATCTAACAGATACAGATCATTTACTCCTCATTGTAGATATAAATCCAAGTTGTCCCAGGGAGGGTTTTCTGACTACTAAGTCTAGTGCTTTTTCCACTATACCAATATTGCCCCTCTTGTTTCAGTTCCTTCATCTGTAAAATGGGCATGATAGTACTTGTTCTGCCTACTTCACAGGGTTATTGTAAGGAAAGCATGATAATAAGGAAAGCAAAAAAAGAAATAAGGGCTATTATAATCATTATTTAATGAGAAAGGTAGTAACCACTACTTTATTAGTGGTCAATGTTCCTCATCTAAGATGAAAGGCACTTGAAACTCAATTCTGTCTGTATGATACAACATTAGGACCAATACGGACCACTGACTTCATAAGATACATGATAATTTCCTGAGGGGCCTGGGTCCTCTGGCCTCTATCTTTTACAGGAAAGATCTGGGTCTGAACTAGCTCAGCTCCTATCTCAGGGAGATGCAAATGGCTTTTCTGGGAAGCCGGAAGGGAAGAGTTCACTCTTGCTATTGGCTGGAAATGAATACAGGAACGTCTCCATGTGCAGCCTGACACAAAGGAAACCTAACTTAGCAGAAATCATATTCTCTTTCAAATGAACAAGAAGAAACCCCAGAAAATCTCCTAGAAGACTTCAAACCCATCTGAAAAGTTGTTGAGCCTAATTCAATCATACTTTATCCTGAGAATACATTCTGAGAACAGAGAAGCAACGTGGTATAATGAAATGCTAACCTGCAGTCCAGGAGGCCTGGGCTTCACAGCCCTGCCCAGACACTTACTAGCCATGTGACTCTGAGCAAGTCACATCTCCCCTCTAAGCCTCACTCTTTTAATCTGTAAATTGGGGAAAACAATTCTTATATTAGCCACTTCATAGAGATCCTGTAAAGCAGGTTTTTGTAAACCTTAGAGTTCTTATTTTAATTGTCATTCTGGGTTACAGAGGTGAAGCCAGGCAGGATGATGGCTAAGGTAAAGAATCCAAGGAAGTACAGTATGTATTTCCAGCAAAGTGAGAAGAGCCATTAGCTCAACCAAGTCAAAGGTATAAATGTACATGAGATTTCAGGATGGAGAACAGTAAGGAGTGGAAAGAACCTCATTTATAATCTCAGAACCAATTTTAAAACCATCCAAGTTGTTCTGGTCTAGAATTCAATAATGATGATAATAATTTGATTTCTTTTTAAAATCTTCTCTAGATGTACCTGTCAACAAATGTGCATACACTTTTTATGCGTGAATGTGCATATATAGATAAATACACATAAACATAAACATGCATTAGACTACACCGGATTTAAGATCTAGATTCCAGGCCCAGTTCTTCCACTTCCTAGCTGTCTGACCAAACAAGTCACTTCAGTGTCCTAATCTGTGTAATTGAGATTAAAAACATTCTCTTGCTTACTTACCTCCCAGGGTAGTTGTAAGGATCAGATGAGATCTCAGAAGGAAAACACTGTAGAAAAGTCAGCTGTTAATGATCTTCCACTCGATCCCATCCCTGATACTGGCATGGAGGTAGCTCAAAGTTATGAATGTGAGGCCAGCGGAGGACAGGCTTGGCAGTTCTTACCAAACTAACTAAAATGGCTTAGAGTATACGCTACAAATGGTCTGCTCCTCTAATATCTCATTGTTGCTCAATCATGTCCAACTCTTCACTCCCACATTTGGGGTTTCCTTGGCAGAAATACTGGAGTAGTTTGCCATTTCCTTCTCCATCTTATTTTACAGATGAGGAAATGGAGGCAAACAAGGTTAAGTGACTTGTCCAGGGTCACACAGGTAGTAAGTGTCTGAGACCAGATTTGAATTCATGATGAGTCTTCCTGACCCTATCCATTGTGCCACCTAGCTGCCCATGTGACACCTCTAGCTTAATTAGCTTTGGATAACCTCTATTTGAAACTTAAAGCCCTTCATAACCTGGCCCCTTTTGTACCTTTCCAGTGTTCATGTGCCTTACCTCTCATGTCTACCCATTCTATGATCCAGCTATACCACCTAGTTGAGGTTGAACACAATACTCCATTGCTTAACTCTCTGACTTTTCACTGGCTGTTCCCAGTACCTATTATGTTCTTGCTCCACTTTTGGCTTCCTTTAAGACCCAGCTTGAATCCCACCTTCTGCAAGAGACCTTTTCAACTACTTTCTACTGCTAGTGCCTCTGGGATGCCCTTCTATCCACTTTGAACTTTTATGTAATTCATCACCTGAAATTCATCACTTGGGGTGGTGAGTCTCTCTGCACTTAACAAGGCTATTCCTCCCAATAAAAATATATAATAAAATAAATAAATAGTGAAAATAAATATGTAATTGTTCCCCTATCCAAGCACAGACCCTCTATCCATAGACTTCTTAGGGAATCCACAGATCTGAGGCTAAGAAACTTTATTTCCAACATTCCTCCTTAGCAGACATTCTCCTTTAGCAGACCTATACCTGAAGGCTACTCAATTTATTAAGACTAGACTGCCAGACTAATGGATATTTATACTCTGTTAATATAGCTTTATAGTACTCAGGGTAACCTCCACAGTTCCATGTACAATGAAGTTTTAGGAGGGTGCCAGTGTATGATAATTATATGTAACCATTATATGATAACCCAACAACAATATTATTATTATTATAAAATATTGAGTTATAATTATGCCTCCCTGCAAAACCGTAATAATAATGATTTGGGGAGGGGCACTTTCTTAGTGCTTTGTATTAAAGCTCAGTATAGGGCTCAGAGTCAGTACTTAACAAATGCTAGTTTGGATTTGCTGGATTAGCTGGATTTGGACCAGTCCCAGGAAAAACTGTCCTGGGATTCCCTACCCCTAACACTCACCCGGATCCTCCTCATGGTGGCCACAATCTCCATGCGACTGTTGGGTCGGGGCACATCCAAACTCCCAATGTACTAGAAGAAGGAGACAAGAAGGAAACTGGTCATTAAAAAGGGGAAGAGGAAAAAGAGTAGACAGAAAGTGGGAAGCGACAGCTCCAATGGTTTTAACTTATCTTTAGTTCCCCCACCAAAAGAAAAAATAAAAACAGTGTTGGCACTCTCAGCAAGTGGTTGGGATGGAAGAAGCTCTTTTGTATGACTTTTCATTGGAAAGATCTCCAAGTTCTCTTAATTTTCTTAAAATCCCAAGCCAATTACAGCTGACAAGTTAGATTGATATTAGGCTTTTGATGAGTCAACTTCTGGCAAAAGGCTAATGCAATCATCATTTGAATAAATAGAGGTATTAAGTTCAGAGCAAGGGAAGTAATAATTTTGCTTTGTTCTGTCCTGGGTCAGGAAGCATCTGGAGTTTTGTGTTCAGTTCTAGGTGGTACATTTTAGGAAGGGCAATGGAAAGCTAAAATAGTCCAGAAGAAGGAGACTAGGATGGAAAGGTGTCTTTACAATCACAGAATATCAAAGGTGGAAGGAACCTTAGAGACTGTTTAGTCTGATTTCTCATCCAGAACAGGAATCTCCTTTTCAGATATCCCTAAAGTCCCATGCTATGTGAAGAATGGGAATGGAGATGAAGGAGTTAGAGCAGGTCTTCTTAACTTTTTTGTGTCATAGAGTCCTTCTTAAAATAATGTTTTTAAATAATTGAAGGAAATGCTGAATTTTTGTTAGAGGTTAATGAAATAAATATATAATAATATAGAAATATATAAAATAACATATAATAAATATAAATATAAAATAAATAAATAATGAAAATAGACATGTGATTGTTTCCCCCATCCAAGATCACAGACCCTCTCTTCACAGACTTCTTGGGGAGTCCATGGATCCTAGGCTAAGAAACTTTATTTCCAACAACCTTATTTTACAGATGAAATTATCTCTAACTTCAAATCCATTCATTCAACAAATATTTACTAAATCATATAATAAATGGTGCTAGGCACCACGCTAGGTGCTCGGAATACAAAGACAAAAAAGAAACCATGTTTGCCCTCAAGGAGCTTACATTCTATTTGAGGGGAAATATCATATACATAGATACATGGATAGAAGATAGATACAAAGTAATTTTGAGGGTCAGGGGAATGCTAGCATCTGGGTGATCAGGATAGCAGAACAGATCTCATGGGAAAGGTGACTCTAGAGCTGAGTCTTAGAAAAAAAGCCAGAGGTTTTCAGAAGGAAAGGCAAGGGGGTAGGTAGTGCACTCCAGGCCCAGAGGAGAGTCTTCTCAAACATACAGATGTGGAAATGGACTGTGTTGTATGAGAAGTAGAAACTGGGTCAGTCTGAGGGGAATGTAAAGTGAGTGGAGGGAAGCAGCATACAATAAGTCTGGAAAGGAAGGTCGGAACCAGATTGCGAAAGACCTTAAATACCAAACAAGAAAACTTGCATTTTATTTGAAAGGCTGTGATATGAAGAGTTATTTGGTTTGTTCAGCGGACAGAATTAAGAGCAATTGAAAGGATTTTATGAGTAGGTAGATTTCACCTCAATCTAAGAGCTTCTTCATGTTGATAGCTGTCCAACAGCAAACCAGGCTATTGTTGAGGTAGAACAGAGGATTTTAGAGTGGGAGGTGACCTTAGTAATATTCAACACCCCCACACCCCCTTAAAATTTTTTTTTTGCTTTTTGGAAGGGTAGAGGGCAGGGCAGTTTGGGTTAGGTGACTTGCCCAAGGTCACATGGCTAGTAAGTGTTAAGTGTCTGAGGCTGGATTTGAACTCAGGTCCTCCTGACTCCAGAGCTGGTGCTTTATTCACTGCACCACCTAGCCGTTCCCCCATCCCCACCCCACCCCACCCCTTTATTTTATTTTTTTCCACTACCTCTTTTTTTTTTATTAATTTATTAGTTTAGTTTCAGTTAACAAGATTCAATTCCATAGTTCCTTGATTTTCAACTTTCCTTTACTTCCCTCCCCCCTCCCCCCATGACAGCATATAGTCCAGTATAGGGTCTGCAAATGCATTCATATTAGACATTATTCCAATTACAAAGGCGTATTGTACTAGGTGGGATGAAAGATGGTAAGGAAGAAATAAAACCAAACAATGAAAAGAACAAGATCATTTAGTTTGCTTCCATCAGGATTCAGGCTCAGTTCTTTCTAGTTATATCTCTGGATGGCACATTTCTCACTTTCTTGAGTCTTTCGGGATTAACTTATATTACTGCATTGCTGAAAAGAGTCCAGTCTGTCATAGTTGGTCATCACAGATATGGTATGTCTGTGATCCCACCCCTTTATTTTAAATGATGAGACAGGTCTAGAGGATGGAGTTACTTGTTCAAGGTTGCACAGGTGGCAGAGGTGGGATCTGAACCCATACCTGATGACTGCAGATCTACATGATGCTGTTGAGAGTATCCAGGCAGAATCTGGCATGCCTGTCAGGGATGTCAGAGAGGAAATTCCAGCAGCTAGGAGGATACCAGGGTTGTGATGGTGACCAACAAGGACCAGTTGTAGGAATTAATGGCGTTTAACCTAGAGAATAGAAGAATTGGGGGTGGGGTAGGGACATAACTGCTGTCTTCAAGTATATGAAGGGTTGTCCTACAAAAGAGGGATTAGGTTTGTTCTGCTTGGACCCAAAGGGACAAATGAGGGCAAATGTGTGGAAGATACAAGGAGGCAGGTTTTGTCTCAAAATAAGAACTTCCTAATGATCAGACATGTCCAACAATGGGAGGGATTGAGTTTCCCAAAGGTGTTCAAGTGGAGTCCAGATGGCTGACCACTGTCAGGAACTTTTGAGAGGATTTAAGTTTAAATACAGGTTGGTCAAGATGACCTTTGAAGACCCTTCAAGCTATGAGGGATATATCCTTTAATTAAACAGGTATTGAGGAGCACCTGCTAGGTGTAATGACCTGTGACTGATGCTCCAAAGGAGACAGAGATAATCATAAAATCATAGATTTGGAAATGGAAGGGACCTTAGAACACATCTGGTCTAAATTCCTCTTTTTACAGACAGAGAAACTGAGAGCCAGGGAGGTCAAACGTCTTTCCTATAAGTATTAGTAAGTATCAGAGGAGGTGTTGGAGCCCAAGCCTCTCATATTTCCCAGTCCAGTACTCTTTTTACTAGATCAAACTGCCTCCCATCCCTGGGAGTATCCAATTAGAGAGATTTGAGAGATTTGAGAGATGTCTTAGAGGAAATTCCTACAATAGGAAGGGGACCAAGATTATGAGGTGATTTGAGACTATAACATATATGGATTAATTAAAGGGAAATTAAGGCAATATTCTTGCTTTCAAGTAGTTCATGATCTAGTTGAAGAGATAGTAACACATGAAAAAAAATGAATATAAGAGCTAAATATTTTGGATAAGAATATTTAGAGATAATATGAAACAGTAGGAGGTAAAGATTCTACTGGGGGACTAACACTAAGGGATATGGAAATTGAGAGAAGAAAGCTAATTCTAGGCTGTGGAAGGCAGTCTTCTGTCCAAATTGGTCTGCTTGTGTTTCTGCATATACAATATCTATCCCTCATCTTTGTACCTTGCACAGGCTGTCCACCCCCAACCCCATTATGTCAATAATGCATATGCCCCCTTTGCTTCAGCCTCTTAGAATCATTATATCTCTTCAAACCTCAGCTCAAGTACTATGTCCTATATAAGGCCTTTTCCTGACCCTCCCCTCCAACTTTCCCAAATTATTTTATATTTACTTTATTTTGTACACACTTATGTAGATATATGTTGTTTCCCCCAATAGAACATAAGCTCCTTGAGGGCAAGGATTATTTCATTTTTTCTTTGTATCTCTAGTGCCTAACCCAGGACCTGGGAAATAGTGAGAATCTTCCACAATGGAGTGTGGGGAGGGGAAGATTTGAAAAAACAGAAAATACTTCCAGGGAAGTTAAAATCAGAAAGGTCTAATATGTAACAAAATATTCATGGTAGTACTTTTTGTGGTAATAAAGAACTAGAAATTAAGTAGGTGGCCATAACTGAGAAATGACTGAAAAAAACTGTGGTCTCTGTGTGTGTTATAGAAAATTATTGGAGAGTAAGAAATTAATGTGAAGGATTCAGAGAAACACGGGAAGATTTGTCTGAACTGACACATGGTGAAATACATGAAAGCAACAGAACAACATATAACACACAGGTGAAAAGATAAAAAAAAAAGAAAGTCAAACTATGAGTAACTGAAAAACCAACAATGGTCCTAGAAAAAAAAATAATGAAATGCACTTCCTTCCCCTCAGGGTGGAGATAGGGGAGACTATGAAGGTAGAAGACCTTGTCAAACATGGACAATATGTTGATTATTTTTGCTTAGTTGCATTTCTTTGGTGCAAGGTAGAGATAAGTTCTTATGGGTGAGAGTGGGGTCATATCTAGAAATAGCTATGACATAAAAACAAAATGTTTTTTTGTTAATAATAAAAGTAAAATATTTTATAATTTAAATACATTTAAATTTTAAAAATTAAAAAATAAATTTAAAAATTAAAAATAAAACTTTAAGTAAAATTTTTTTAATAAAAAATGCAGAGAGGTGGGCACACTGGGCTGAGAAAACTCTGTCACTAAAGTAGTATGACTTTGAACAAGTTCCTTTCTCTGAACTGCAGGTTCTTTCTCTGTCAAGTGAAAGAGCATGACAAAGGCCTTTTCCTGTTTTCACATTTTCTGGGGCTAAAAGCAAAAGACAGATGGCAAAAGGACCTGTTTGGTAGATGCTGAGTTTAAGTAGGAATGTGGCAAGAGAGACTAGCTTAGAAAGTTAATTGAAAAGAAAGGCTGTGGAAAGCCTTGAATGCCAGGCAGAAGAAATCAGTTATTATCCCACAATCATCACTAAATTCTGCTTCTGAAACTTCAGGTTTTGAGACAATCTCTAGTCTCCCTGTAAACCAATTACCCTTTATCCACTATAACAAATTCCCTTTCCTCCTAGGCCTAGGGGTCACAATGCACAAACAAACAAAAAAAAGGAGTTAACATTCTTGTAGTGTACATCATTCATTAGAGCTGAAATGAACATCAGCTCTTAGAATATTAGAATTGGATAAAGCATGAGACAATTTAGTTCAACACCTCATTTTACAGATGACAAAACTGAGGCCCAGGGAAGTAGTAACATCTTAGAACCTAGAGAGCCAGAAGGGACTCGTTACCTACGACTCCTTTGCCTAAGATCACACAGGGAGTTATTAGCAGCTAAAAAATTCCAGAAGCCAAGTTCATCTTACCCAAGGTAGGTTCCTTCCCAAATTGTATACATTAATCTGATAATTATAATCTTTTTTTTCTTAACCAAAAGCCATTTTGGGGGAAACCAGTTTAATCAAAGCCAAAGGTAATATGTATGACCTTTTGGAGTTTTCTTCTTAGATCTCACGCTTACTTGTGGCTGTTCAATTATTTGGGAAAACTCCACCTGCTAAGTCTGACCTACTTAAAATGAGTCAGATATCTGGCAAATATCCGATATTTGAGTCAAGCACTCAGATCTAAGCACTTAACTCCTTGCTCTGTCCAAACAAGAAAAAGGTCAGGCCAGTGGCAATGCCTAGAAGAGAGCCCTCCAGTGCTCAGAGACAGCCCCTCTAACAGCTCCCAGGAGAACTTTGAAAGAAAAGGGACATGATTAAAGGGAAATTCTTATGGTTCCAAGGCCACTTCCTTCTTTCGAGCAAATCTAGACTACTTTCCCCAAAAAATCTACCCACCATCCAAGCTCTATCTCCTCTTTGAAGCCTCCTAATTACTCCCTCTAGCCTTCCCTGGTTGGCATCCATTAGAACTGGAAGGAACCTTGGAACATAGAATGTTAGGAAACAGACTACGTAAAGATAAAGCCTTCAAGCTCATCTCATACAAATCCTTCAACTTTACAGAGGAGACAACTCTGGCTCAGAGAGGTTACATAGCAAGTCAATGGCAGTATCCAGACGAAATTATACATCTTCAAATTCCCAGTGCAGTGAGATTTATGAAGCACTTTCATTACAATGACTCTGAGATAAGCAGTATAACTATTATTATCCCCATTTTAAAGATGAAGAAATTAAGGTTAAGAGAAGTTTAGTGACTTGCCCATGATCACAGAGTTGACATGAGAGTCTGGGTCCTCTACTTCCCAAACTGATGCTTTTTCCCATTATTCTATATGCCTCTCTCTATATGACTGTTTCAGTTCATAGTGATCTGAGGTTTAGTGGAGATTAGAGTTGGACTACATGGCCTTTAACATGCATTCCAACTCTAAATCCTATAACAACCTATCCTGCTTCTTTTTTTCTGGACCTAAATTTCCTCATCTGTAAAATATGGGAGCTGAATCACTACAGTCCCATTGACCTCTAACATTCTAGCTTATATAATTGCACTCGTCTCTTCTTTTTCTCATTTGTTAGTCATAAGCACCTCCACTAGGGAGAAGTAATTCAATATGTCAAGGATCTGTGATTTTATTGGTATGAAATTCTCTCCACCAAGAGATTCAACCTTTCTATAAGTTAGTGGATAAGTCTTAGAGGGCTTTCTGATACTCAGAAAAGTTGTGACCTATCCACAGTCACATAGTAAATTAAATGTCAAGGACTTTGAACCAAAATCTTCCTGATTCCAAAACCCAGCTGCTCCATGAAAGCTCTCTAGAAGATAAAAGAAGCAATATCTCAAGTTAGTTTTGCTGGGAGAAGGTTGGAACAATCACTTGAAATAATTTGTTGACTTCATTTATCCATGTTGGATTTTGTCTCCTGGAATGTCCTTCAGCCCATTGAGAAACATACATACACCCAAATCCCAAATCCTCCCTTACTGAGAATGCCCAAGATGTGACATTCATTTAGGATTATCTGCAGTATGGCAGTGACCATGCCAACTGGCCTTAATTGACACCATATCCCAGAACAGAGGACAGGAAAGACAAGCTGGGCAGAGTTGGCTGGTGACAGGTGGACTGGAGAAGAGGAAGAGTACCAGTGAAGGTCTAGTGTAAAAGAGGACATGTTGCTATGGAGTAGCTGAGAGGGAATAGAAAGATCAAGAAGGAGAGATATTTCTACAATGTTAGAGCTTCAAGGGACATTAGAACCCAGTGTCAGAACTGGAAGGGGCTTTGGAAATGATCTTAGGAGTTCAATTTCCCATTCAATCTAGGAAATAGAAAGTATGAAAGAGAATGGAAAATGAAACAAACCCATGATGGTAGTCTGGGAGTAGAGGGACAGAAAGCAAATGTGTGGGAGTGGGAGTGGTAAAGGAAAGGGACAGAAGTAAGATGGTAAGGGACCCAGGAAACCAGGATAGTGGCAGGGAATGCTCCCTGTGGACCTTGGAAGCAAATAACATTCTCTTTATGACTCAGTTTTCCTATCTGTAAAATAAAGGTTTGGACAAGATGACCTGAAAGGTCCCTTTTAGCTCTAACGTTTCCATGTTCTAAGGTATCTTTTCCACCGTGGACATTCTACATCTGAACCTTTGCTGTCTCTGACATTGAGTTCTAAGATATGTCTCGCTTTGCCATTCAAGGCACGCCCCAACGCCTTACCTTGGCCTGGAATTGGATCCCGTGCTGAAAGGCTTCTTCGCTGTGCAGCGGGAGCCGTGAATCGCAACCCTCATCCACCAGGTTATATCTGTTTTTCACGGGCATGGCCGTTTCAAGTCCCCGAGTGCCGAGGAGCCCACCCCCTGCTTCCGTGGGATGGATGTGGCGGCGCTCCCAGAAGCGGAGCTGTGGCCCTCTTGTCCACCAGCTGGAGCTCCGTCGTCTCCCGCGCCCTCACACGTCGCCAGTCTCCTCTGATGCCCAGAGCATCCCCAGATACCGGATCGAGTACCGGCCTGCCCGATCCCGATCCTAATCTCAGTCTCCCAGTCCCAGGGGACCAGGGAAATGGGGCTTTGCAGGGGTGCGGAGGCCTTTAGCTGAGCCCGGTACCCGGAGGGGTGAGGTTCATTGCCTCCCGCCTCCCGCCTCCTCAGTCCGCAGGGTTTGAATGAGAGCCTCAGCCCCCTACACCCCCCAGCTGCCTAGCCGGGCCCTCCCCGCGCAGCCGCTGCCCCATTGGCCCAAAGTTGCCTCACGTGGGACCGAAGGCTGAAGCTACCGCCTCCCACTGTCCTTAATGTGAGGGGCTGAGCACCTGCTAGCCTCCAGCTTTGCAGCACCCCACACCTCACACTACCCCTCTACACGCCCCACCAGCAGGTCCGCCCCAGCCTGGTAGAGAGAGGCCTGATTCTTGGTGCGCTGCGCTCCCCAGGTTAGAGCTAAGAGCAGGGGGAAAAAGATCGGAGAACCAGGAGGTCCAAGACAAAGACTGTTAACAAACGGAGAGGCAGATTTCTGCTCAGTGTAATGAACATTTTCTGACAATGAAAGCCTCTCCCGTGGAATGGGCTGCCTGCCTTGTTATGAGACAGGGAGCGCCTCGTCCTTCCTAGCGTTCAAACAGAGGCTAGGTGATCACCTATTAAAAACGCTGTAGAGAGGAGTCCCGATTGAGGTAGGTGACAAGAGATGAAATTCGGAGTTCTAACGACCCTTCCAACTTTAACATTCTATATTCTAAAGTTTCTTCCACTTCTAAAGTTCTGTGTTCTAAATTTCCTTCTAGTTCCAAGATTCTGTTCTAAAGTCTCTTCCAGGTCCAACCTTTTAGAATTCTAGGAATATTTACCTGGCAAAGTCAGCAAATAATCCCTCCTTTCATTTAGGCAGACTTCATACTATTTTCCCAGCTTTATTACCCTCATACTCTTTATTTTGACCAAAGTGGACTTCAATCAACAAGAATTCTTTAAGCACCTACTATGGCCAGGCATTATGCTAAGTATGGGAAATAAAAATACAAAAAAATGAAACAAAACTACTCTTATCAAGTTTATATTCCAGCCCAACCGTCAAAACCATAAATCAAGAAAGCCACCTTTTGGAGAGAGGTCCGGATATCCCCACCCACTGCCACTTGGATGGAAAGCCAGCTTAGTTGAAACAGCACTAACACCTCTAGCTAGTGACCAGCTACCAATAGAAAGGTGTTTCATTCATCCTCTTCTTCCTCAGCAGCCAGAGACAGTGAAAATCTGGAAAGTTCTCAACACTAAAGTCCTTGGAACTGTCAAATGGTTCAGTATCAGAAAAAATATGATTTTGTCAGTGAAAATGATATTAAAGAGGATGCATTACCATTTGTTTCACTGCTGTAGGGATTATGGCAGTTTTCCATCAGACTTGCTGCTGAAATCTGCTGAATGTGTTGTCTCCCCCATTAGAATGTAAGCTCCTTGTGAGCGAGGATGGTCTCTGCTTTTCTATTTCGAACTCAGAGCTTAACACAGTGCTTGGAATGTAGTAAGTAGTGACTAAATGATTTTTCATCCATTCATTTTAAAGGGAGAGATCCATATATAAGTATGCAAATAGCTCTTACTAAAAGACTGTACCTTTAAGGGTCATCTAAGCATCTGACCCCTGCCTTGTCTAGAAAGGGATACCTCTAAAATTTGTCCAGATCCCAGTTAAAGTTCCTTATGCATTGAGGGGACTTGGATTCCATCAGGAATTCTATGATTCAGGAAAATTTAGTTCCTCACTTGAGGGGTGTAGCAGGTGGCTTCCAGTCATCAACTGAACATATCTAATTGTGGTGAGGAGAACCCCATGTGGTCAAGGAAGACTGCATGGAATTAAGCTTTCCCTATGAGAAGGGAGGCATGATTTTTTTTTCCTTTCCCCCCCTATGTTGTTTTGGGTTGAGGAAGGCACTTTTGTAGATACCAAAATAGGAGGTGACTTATTAGAACTTCATTTAATGATATTGATATGTTAAAACCATTACCATATATTTAAGGAGCGTCTTCATTACTAAATTTTATTATGAAATGGCCCATGTAAGCTTTTGTTTTGTTTTGAAAATCATTAGTACAAGGCATTGGAGAAGGCATTCAAAAAGGGAAGGGAAAGGAAGGGAAAGGGAGTGTTTATATAGTGCTTATGTGCCAGGCACTGTGCTAAATCCAATAGAGTGATGGTCTTGGAGTCAAAAAAAGCTGAGTTCAAATGTGTCCTCAGACACTTAGTAGCATTGTGACTCTGTGCAAGTCAACTTCTGTTTGCCTCAATTTCCTCAGTTGTAAAATAGGGATAATAGCACCTAACTTGCAGAATTATTGTGAAGACCAAATGAGATAAAAAGGATAGTACAAAACCTTGCCAAGTCACTAAAGAGCTATCCATGTTTTAAGACTATAGACCACCAAATTCCCTCTGGTAGAATTGTTGAGGATAGAAAATATTAAAATTGGGCAGAGAATGTAATGGTAGGGATAAGCCTAGACTACAATGATCCTACTCTGCTTAAAGTAAGTGACAAAGTTGAAACATAACTTAGTTGTTCACTCGGTATGAACAAGACCTAGACACCTTTGTTCAATCAATCAATCATAAGTTTTAGACAAAATATGAAAAGTCCTTGATCAACCTAGATGTCTTTAGAAGCCATTGGATGAACTGTAGTAATGTTATACACAAAGTCTGTTCTGATCAGTTAAGTCTGGGTCATGTCCTGTGAGGCTTGCAAAAACAAAACAAACGAGCAACAGTGAACTAGTTTCAATTAGACAATTTTAATATCTTATAGAATAAAGGAGAGAGAGAGAGTGCCAAGCTCCTGTGAAGAAATTGTTTGGGTAGGAAAAGAGAGCCTCAGATTTCATCTCAGGCCCAGTGTTCCCCAGTGCTCCATCCCCTAGCCACAGGAGGAAACTGTGAACTTTGAAGGACCAGATAATTTGTTTTTTTTTTTTTAAACCAGTATCCTAACATCAGCCCTGGAACAGTAATGGCTGGTGGCAGTGTCTACATCTGGAGCTTAAGATAGATTAGACTTAATAAGGAAAGGCAGATTCAAGGCTCTACAATGATAACTCAACAGAACCGCTACCCTATACTTAAGAGGAACAGCTAGAGGACTCCAACAAAAGGACTTCCAGGTAGGAACTTTGCCACATGTGCTCTTTAAGCTTTAGCTCATTTTATCTTGAACACTATATATACTAGTAGGAAAGCATATCAGAGACTTTAAGGGGAATGTTTTATAATAATTATTCCTATTATAGCACTTCAGTAAAAAAAAAAAAAACAACTCATTACTAAAGACTAATTAAGTCTGCCTGACTGATATCAACTGATAATCATGAAGTAAAGCACACGGGTCGGGGCACATGAACTATAGCATTATAATTTACTGGAAGCTTCTCAGAGCTACACTTAGAACACTGAGTGGAGATGTAGGAATCAGGCTTTGGAGATTTGGTCTTCCAGTACAACTGGAGTTTGGGAGGATAATTCTAGAGTATGTGCTATAAGTATATACAAAATAGATATCAAGATAATAAATACAATTAAATAGGAAGTAGTTTGGGAGAGAGAATTCTAGTAGTTAGAAGTATAAAAAGGTTTCATGCAGAAGATGCTGCTTGATCTAAATCTTGAGGGAAAAGAAGGATTCTGTGAGGTAGAGGTGAAGAGGGTGTACATTCCCATTATGGAGGACAGCTGGCACAAAGGTAAGAGAGATAGTGTGCAGATATAAAGGACAAAGAGAATAGCTGTTTGGCTAGATCACAGAGTACAGGAGGGAAAATAATGTGTAATAAATCTGGAAGGATAGATTGGGACCAAGTTGTAAGGTTTTAAAATCTGTACAGAGGAATTTGTAGTTTATCTTAGAAGCAGTAGGGAGCCTTTGGAGCTGATTAAATAGGAGAGTGGCATAATCAGATTTGAGCTTAGGGAAAATCACTTTGGCAGTAATGTGAAGGATGAACAGGAACATGGTTCTTTATGATATTCCATATCCTATCTCACTGCTTTTGGAACACATTCTTAGAGGGACATTCTTTTACCACCTTATCCTTTTATCCAAAGTTCAGCTCAAGAGCTATTTCCTACATAAAACAACTCCTCAGCGTCTCATCCAGAAAATAACTTTGTATTTATTTTATATCTTCTTTGTATCTACCTTGATTATATATGTTGTCTTTCCCAATATGTATGATATAAGTTCCTTGAGTCCAGGACTATTTTACTTATGTTGTTGTATTCTATCACCTAGTAGAGTATGGCACATAGCAGGTGTTTATGAAATTCTTGTTACATATTCCTCCCCTTCACACATATTATGGTACAGCCAAACTGACCATACAGTTCCTCAGATAACATGTGGTACTCCATTTCCCATTTCCATGCTTTTGCCTTGACTGTACTCCATGCCTAGAATGTACTCCCTCCTCACCTCTGTCCCTTAAAATCTCTAGTTTCCTTCAAGATTTACTCAAGCCTCACCTTCTATATAAAGACTTTCATGATATTCCTAGCTGCTAATATCTCCCCTCAACAAAATTATCTTGTATTTCTATCATATATACTTCTATAGGTCTATGTTGTCCCCATTTCCCTCCTACTAAATTTTAAGCTCAAGAATAGAGAATGTCAGGGCAGGTAGGTGGCAAAGTGAGTAAGAGTGCCGGCCCTGGAGCAGGGAGGATCCGGGATTTGTTCCAGCCTCAGAAAATGAGCACCCACACATAAATAATGACTGGCTGTGTAACCCTGAGCAAGTTACTTGACCCCAATTGCTTTAAAAAAAGGAATAGAGAACGTCACTTTTATTTGTATCTCCATTGACTAACACAATGCTTGGCACATAGTGGGTATTTAATAAATGCTTGCTGATTGAAACATAATTTACTTTGAGAGGTAGTCATTTCAGCCTATCCAGAATAGGCTGAATTATATTTGGGTTGTTCAGAGTCAGGTTAGAGTTGGGCAATCACCAAAAAAATTATTTTTCTTTGATCAGGACACAATCTAAAAATATCAACAGATTTTGTTTAATCTCCTCCCCTTCCTTCTAAGCATAATGTTTGTCCTTTTGTTTCTAAAGCAAATTGACTTAGGAAGATTTGGATCCTTATTTATGGCACTGAAAACATATTAAATATTTTTTCTCTTTATCAGAGGTGTTATAATGACATGTGGCCCATGGGCTGCCTGTGCCTTACATTTTCTGAGTGTGGCTTGAACCAGATTAAAACATAGTTCTTATCTAATTTTAATGTGTTGGTGTATTAATTTAAAAAAAGAAATCTGTAAACATGTGGTTTTCTTAGGCAATATGTGGTCTACAGGGATCCTTATTTATAGTTAAATGACCATTGTTTCTACTTGGGTTTGACATTATTGTCCTTTATAACCAAGAAATCAAGTTCCCTTTCAGCCTTAAAATTCTGTGAGTCTATGAAGGCACACATCAGGTCTGAAAACTTGAGACTATGTGAATAATGGCCCCAGACTCTATCCCTGCTATGTTTAAGTACCCATTTCTCCCAGATCTTTTTCTGTTGTTGGTCAATCAACCATATCAGTCCAGATGCTTAAAGGCAGTCATCTAACGTTCTTAATTTCCATCTGCAAAATGCCAAACTTGTTTCCTCTTTTACAAATGACATATTTATTTCTGTGACTCTTAATGGTTTTTGGCAAGAAAAGTGAAATACTTATTACATCCCCACAAGCTTCATCCCCAAACTTTATATGCTAATATTTACTTATTGTTATTTCTTCACTCTTTTTGTGCCTAACTTCAACATGGAGATGACTCTAGGTCACAGAAGTTTCTACCAAACAGAACACAAACTGTGGCATCTCCTGTTAAGCAAGAAAGGCATCAACCCTCACGTGGTGAGGGACCATGTGTTTGTTGGTCAAAGATCAGCTAAGATCAGAGAGGTTCATCACTACATAGGCCATAGAGTGATCAACTTTTATGCCATCAGCAACTTTTGAAGACCATCTATTAAGCTAAAGAGGGGTTTTAATGTATGTTGGTAGAGGAAAATTTTACAGGAAATTGTTAGGTCCTTGAAACATTACTATTATCATCCCTATTATTTCAGATAGCTACTCTCACAGATACACAGATGTCTACTACATTGCCATTTGCCTTATGTGCTGTCAGGCTGTCCCTTTCTGGGTATTATCACTGAAGTTCTCTGAGAAACTATCCCTTAAAAGAACACTATGTTTTCTGATGAATACTACAGAAATGTGTAGTGACTGTTCATTTAGAAGATAGCCAATGACACAGCAGGGAGGTATTATGGTTAGGACCTGTTACTCTAAAAGGAGCAGAGGATAAGTATTCATTTCCTAATGCCAAATTGGAACAAAATGTTGTGTGAACAGGGGTGTGGGAGAGTAATCAGGAAGCAATATATAAAAGCAAGAAGTAGTGGGCTGGGAATCTGAAGATCTGGGGTCTATTTCTAGTTTAGTAACGAATTTGCAGTGTGAACTTAGGTAGGTCATATTACATCTCTGATACTTGGTTTCCTCATCTGTAAAATAAGGGTACAGGACTGGGTGATTTTTTAGGTCTCTTCTAGTTAAAATATTCTATATTCTAAAGTGTCCTTCAGATTTGACCTTATATGATTTACAATCAAATCATTGTCAGTTGGCAAAAAGAGATTATTTTCTCAATTTGGTTAAAATTCAATCTGTTTATAACTAGGAACCTCAGTTTTGAAATATATCTAAGGACACCACAGTGGTTAGCCACTCAAATTTTGCTAGTATGGAAGACTTAGTGGTTTGTGTATTAGATTTAAAATACTCAGTATCTCTAGAATAATTGCTTTAAAACTGCAGGGTTGACTCAGCCCTTTATGCCTAAGGTACTGAAAATGCAGATCATGCAGTTTATTAACAAGGTTAACCATCAAGTTGCTGGCAGAGCAATGACTCTATCCCAGGTCCCTAGTCTCCCAGTCCAGTGTTTTTTCCATTATACTGTGTTCTTTCTTTTTTCACTCTCAGGTAGTACCAGTTATCTATTCCTTTTTTCTTTCTTTCCCTGTATTTTTTTTCTTCCCTCTCATCTCTCCTTATTCTCTCTTCTCTGTACTTTTCTTCCCCTCTCCATCCCCACCCCCTTTCCCCCCACACTTTAGCCATCTCCTCTAAATCTTCAGCTACAACATTGTCTTCAACATGGAGATGACTCTAGGTCACAGAAGTTTCTGCTAAAGGAGCACAAACTGTGTGGCATCTCCTGTTAATCAAGAAAGGCATCAATCTTCACATCGTGAGGGACCATGTGTTTGTTGGTCAAAGCTTTCTTACTATATATTGGGAAGCCTTTGAGTAAGCTGAAAGCAGTTTATTTGTGTCATAGATATATCAATACAAGTCATCCATGAAGAAGGACTACTCCTAACAACTGAAGAGAGGAAGTAATTTCCAAATGTTCTGACTCAACTGTTCTGTCTCATTTTGCTTCTTGGAGCAGTTCTTTAAGTTGCTCTACTGGTGGTGACAAAGTGGATAGAATGATGGTCTTGGAATCAGAAAGACCTGAATTTGAATCCTGCTTCAGACATTTATTAGCCATATGAGCTTGGGAAAGCCATTTAATCTCTCTCAGTCTCAGTTTCCTCATAAGTATCAAAGAAACAGGAGTACCCAATCATCTCACTTGTCTCCTCAGGAACCTGTATATAGGTAAAGAAGCAATGGTTAGAACTGAATATGGAACAACTGATCAGTTTAAGATTGGTAAAGGAATATGACAAGGCTGTATATTGGCACCTTATCTATTTAACTTATATGCAGAATACATCATGTGAAATGCAAGGCTAGATGAATCAAAAGCCAGAATTAAAGTTGCCGGGAGAAATATCAACAATTTCAGATACAAAGACAATGCCACTCTGATGGCAGAAAGTGAAGAAGAATTAAGAAGCCTCTTGATGGGGTTTCATCCTCTTGGTGAAAAAGGAGAGTGTGAAAGCTGGCTTTGAAACTTAACATTAAAAAAATGGAAATCATGGCAATTGGTCCCACCACCTCCTGGCAAACAGAGAGAGAATAAATGGGAACAGCGTCAGATTTTATATTCTTGGGCTCAAAGATCTCTGCAGACAACAATTGTAGCTATGAAACTAAAAGACTCTTATTCCTTGGAAGGAAAGCTATGGCAAATCTGGACAGCATACTGTAATGGTAATGGGAATCTGAAGACCTTCCCTGCCCTTAATAGGACAAACGTAATCACATGTAGCCCATGATGGGAAGAGCTTGCTGAAAGGGGAGAACAGGAAGGGTGGAGCAGGAAGGAGCAGAGGAGAGCATGAGCAGAGCTGGGAGCAGCCAGAGTGGAGACAGAACAGCTACTATGAGTGAGAGAGAGCATTTTTGCTTAAGGGACCCTGTTTTGTTTTGAAGGGCTGACAGAGGGAAGGCTTGGGGATGTCAGTGCTTGCTGCATTGGTTATGTGTGCCAACTTCTTGGTTGCTATGATGGATTTGGCTTTCTGGTATTTGAATAAATGTTTTGGTTCTGTCTTCCATGTGGAGAGTAGTTACATTTTGTGATTCAGAACTACACCAGCATATTCATAGCCACTGTGGGCTCTGTGAATATCACATTGACATGATATATACTAAAAAGGAGAAACATCACCTTGCCGACAAAGGTCCATATAGTCAAAAATATAGTTTTCCCAGTAGCAATGTATTCCTGTATACCTGTGAGAGTTGGACTGTCAGGAAGTCTGAGTGCTTCAGAATTAACACTTTCAAATTGTGGAGCTAGAGAAGACTTTTGAGAGTCACTTGGACAGCAAGGAGATCAAATTAATCAATACTTAAAAGAAATTAATTCAGATTGTTCATTGGAAGGTCAAGTACTAAAGCCAAAGCTTAAATACTTTGGCCATATAATGAGAAGACAGGAATTATTGGAAAAGACCCCAGTATTGGGAAAGATTGAAGGCAAAAGGAGAAGGGGATGAAGAGGATAAGACGGACAGATAGTGTTTTGGAAGCAGTGAACATGAGCTTGGATAGACTTTGGGAGATAGCAGAGGATAGAAGGGCCTGGCATACTATGGTCCATGGGATCATTAAGAGTTGGATATGACTGAATGACTGAAGAACAACAACAACAGGGCTGTTGTGAGAATCAAATTACATTAATGTAGAGTGAAGTGTGTTGTGAACCATAAAGCATTTTATATATATATATATATATATATACATATATATACATATATATATATATATGTATATATATATATATTAGCTATTAGACTTTGTTTTATTAGATTAGTGAATACAAAACATACACACCCTTTCCAGTGGTGGCAGCACTTTCTCTCATGCTCTAGCCCTCTGGTGTTGAGAGGGGAGCCAAGATTCTTTTTGCTGCTTATTACTACTTCTAGAATCTCTTTCTGTTACCGGTACTTGAGATCCCTTAGAAGTTTAGTCTATACAAATTTGTCCAGATCTTAGTGTTAGTTATCTCTTCTACCTCCCCCCTCTGAGGTCATTCTCCCATCTTTTTCCTCATTTGCCCCAATTCATGCCTATATTAGGGAATGTCAACATACACACCTTTTGGTGTTCCTTTAAACACTCTAACCCACTCCCCAAAATTCCTTTCTTCACTCAATTCCAATGAGCTATTGCTCTACTCTACTTCAAAATACACTTTTGGGCTTGCCATCACCTACAAGTGTTCCACTTCTACAAGTAAGAAAATACAAATTCCAGCAAAATCTCTTAACATTTGAAAGAGAGTAAAAGCAGGGACTCACCTAAGCTCTCCCAAATTCTCCTCCAAACAAATTTAAAATAATGTCTCAAAATGAATTCTGGAGGGGCAGAACAAACAAAAGGATGGTGTGAAACAATTTTCCAGCCTGAGAACTTAGAAGGTCAGAAAGAAAGGTCTATCTTACTGGAGTAAGAGTGAGGCTCAGTCCAGCTTGGACCTTGTCAACACAAGCCACACCTTAGCATACCAGCAGGTCTTGGGGATGTCTGAATCAGCAACTACTGCTTCTGGAGCTCTCAGCCTACAGAGGATTAGGAAATCAGACAACTGTTCAGAGGGACATTACAGGGAACCCTTTGCTGGGTGCAGAACTTTATTGCATTGCCTTTACTTAGTTCCAGGTCACAGTCCCAGGGTGAGGAGGAGGAGCATTGAAATACTAAACTGTGCTGCTGCAGGGGTATGGGGGCCCTGGTCACAGTTCCAGGGTGGTAAAGATTGCTCATGATTACTCACAGACCAGAGCACATGTCAAGAGAGCATTGACCACACCTCTTCTTAGATCATGCCACCTTAAAAGAACTGAAAACTTACAGACCCCCAGAACTAACTCTGAAAAAAGCAGCATGAAAAATGTGAAGCTTGGGACAATGCCCACTACACCTAGGGAACAGTTAAAAGCCAAGAAATAGTCTGGGAAATAAGCAAACAAAAACAAAAAAGAACCTGACCATAGAAGTTACTAAGGTGACAGGGAAGATCAAAACACAAACTCAGAAGAAGACAACAAAGTCAAAAAAGGTACATGAAAAGCCTCAACCTTTTTGGTCTTAGGTCCAAAAAGAATTCCTAGAAGGGCTAAAAAATGAGTTTAAAAATGAAATAATGGAGGTAAAGGAAAAATTGCTAAAAGAAATGAGAGTGGTGCAAGAAAAGCATGAAAAAAGTCAACAGCTTGTAAAGGAGACAGAAAAATGCTGAAGAAAATAACACATTGACAAATGGAATATGTCAAATGGTAAAAGAGCCACAAAAATCTATAGAAGAGAACACCTTAAGAAGCAGAATTGGTCAAATGGAAAAGGAGGTACAAGAGCTCACTGAAGAAAATAATTAATAGAATTGGGCAAGTGGAAGTTAATGACTCCATGAGACATCAAGAAACAATAAAACAAAACCAAAAGAATGAAACAATAGAAGAGAATGTGATCAATCTCATTGGAAAAAAACAAGTGGCCTGGAAAATAAATCCAGGAGAGAGATAATTTAATAATTATTGAACTACCTGAAAGCCATGATAAAAAAAATAGAGCCCAGACATCATAGTTCAAGAAACTCTTAAGGAAAACTGCTCTGATATCCTAGAACCAAAAGGTAAAATAGAAATAGAAAGAATCCCCAGTCACCTTTTTAAAGAGATTCCAAAATAAAAACTCCCAACAATATTATAGACAAATTCCAGGACTTCCAGGTCAAGAAGAAAATATTGCAAGCAGCCAGAAAGAAATAATTCAGATGTTATGGAGCTACAGTCAGGAACACATAAAATTTAGCAGCTTCTATATTAAAGGATTGGAGGTCTTAGAATATGATATTCTGGAGGGAAAAGGAGCTAGGATTAGAACCAAGAATCACCTACTCAGCAAAACTGAGTATAATACATCAGGGGAAAAATAGATATTTAATGAAATAGATGACTTTCAAGCATTCCTAATGAAAAGACTGTAAATTAATACAAAATCTGGCTTTCAAATACAAGATTCAAGAAAAGTATAAAAAGGTAATAGAAAAGAGACATAATAAGGGATTCAATAAAGTTAAGTTGTTTACATTCCTACATGGGAAGATGATATTTATAGAACTTTACCATTATTAAGAACTTTATCATTATTAGAGTAGTTAAGAGCAGTATACATGAACAGAGAGTGAGGGTGTAAGTTGACTTTGATGGGATGATATCCAAAAAATTAAGGGGTGAGAAAGAAGGTTTCACTGGGAGAAGTGGGAAGGGAGAGGTTGAGTGGGGTAAATTATCTCACATAAAAGGGGTAAAAGAATTATTACAGTGGAGGGGAAAATGTGGGGTGGGATGGTGGGTGGTGCTTGAAATCTCTGAGAGGGAATAATATATACGCTCATTTAAATATAGGAATCTATCTTACCCTTTAGAGAAGTAAAAAAGGACAGGGATAAGAGAAGAAGGAGGGACTGATAGAAGAGAAGGCAAATTTGGGGAGGCAGGAGGCAGAAGTCAGAAGTAAAATACTTGCAAAGAGGGACAAAATAGAAGGTAAGAGAGAGAAAAGGATAAGCAAGAGCAAAATGTAAAGGAGGGGTGAAGGAAGGGAGGGATAGAATTTGAAACTCCAAACTTAATAAAAGAATATTAAAATTATTTTTACATGTAATTAGGGAAAATAAAATATTAAAAATAAAAATAAAATAAAATGAGAAAAAATAAGAAGGAGGGATGACTATGGTGAGTTGATATCTAAAAAAATAAAAATTAAAAGATGAGAAAGAGGGACCCACTGGGAGAAGGATAAAAGGAGAAGGAGAATGGGATAAATGATCTCATATAACAAAGGCATAAAAGCTGTCTCTGTAGGTGAAGAGAGTATAAAAGAGAGTGTAGGGGAAATAGGGGAGGGGGAAGTAGCAGAAAATGCTTGAACCTTACTCTCATCAGAATTGGCTCAAAGAGGGAATAATATACACATTCAGTTGGGTATAGAAATCTATCTTATCCTAAGTGGAAGTAGGAGGAAAACAGGATGGGGGGGGAGGGGCGGCACTGATAGAAGGGAGGGAAGATTGTGAGAAGGAAAACACTTTTGAGGAAGGACAGGGTATAAAAGGAGAAAAAGAGAAAGATAAATAGGGAAAACAGGATGGAGGGAAATACAACAGTAAATATAACTGGAAAAAATTTTATAGCAAATTTCTCTGATAAATGCCTCATTTCTCAAATATATAGAGAACTGAGTCAAACATGTAAGACTACAAATCATTCCCCCATTAATAAGTGGTTGAAAGATATGAACAGGTAGTTTTCAGATGAAGAAATCAAAGTTATCTATAGTCATATTAAAAAAAATACCCTAAATCACTATTGATTGGAGAAATGCACATTAAAACAACTATGAGGTACTGTTGTGCAGAGAATAAGAGTGAGACGGAAATCTGGGTTTAAGGTAAATTTAGGTGGGGAATTTATTGATCAAGCCTGTGACTGCCTGGAGTATACACTCAAATCAGGCAGCCCCAAATGAGGGACCATACAATGCTTATAAAAGCAAAAACCACAAAAACCACAACTGGGGAGGGGAGCTAGCATAAGCAATGATGTACAGAAACCAGGAACAGCCATTGGTTGGATCTATAGTTCAGGGCTAATTTGGGAATCATGGTACAAGGGTACAAGGGCGCTACCTTCCTTGTGACAAGGGTCCCTCCTAGAAACGGATGGAAGGTACACAGGAGTGGAATTCCCAAGAACAGGCTGGGGTCATATTCTGGGTGGAGAGTGTGGGGGACCCTGCTTGGTCAGCATTCTGGGTGGGAACCTTGATTGGTCAGCATCCCAGAACAGGGTGGTCTTTTACATGAGACAGACTTGCCCCATGATCTCTATACAAACTTACACCAGGACCCTTACACAAAATGCTGCTTCAGGGCATACTGATTTAGGGAAGTACTAATTCAGGGAGAGATAAGAGAGCAGAGAACCTTGCCTTGAGTGATTCACTTTAACCCAGAACTTTACACCTTTAAGCTATTATAAGTGGTTACAGGGTTTAGGATAGAGACAAAAACAAATATGAAGGGGCTTAATGGTGGGCTCCAAATCAGGTGACATGTGCTCTGGGTTAGTGTACAACAGTACCACCTCACACCTTTCAAATTGGTTACTATGACAGAAAAGGAAAATGGCAAATGTTGGAGGGATTGTGGGAAAATTGGGACACTAAAGCACTGCTAGTGGAGTTGTGGACTGATTCAGCCATTCTGGAGAGCACTTTCTAATTATGTCCAAAGGGCTATAAAATGATGTATACCCTTTGACCTAGCTATACCACTACTAGGTCTGTATTACAAAGAGATTAAAAAAGGATCTAAATATACAAAAATATTTATAGCAGCTCTTTTTGTGGTAGTAAAGAATTGGAAATTGAGGGGATGCTTATCAATTGGGGAATGACTCAACAAGTTATAGTATATGATTGTGATGGAATATTATTGTTCTATAAGAAATGACAAGCAAGATGCTTTCAGAAAAACCTGGAAAGACTTATATGAAATGATACAAAGTGAAGTGACCAGAACCAAAAAAACGTTGTACACAATAATAGCAATGTTGTATGATGATCACCTGTGAATGACTTAACTATTCTCAGCAATACAATGATCCAAGACAATTCCAAGGGACTCATGATGAAAAATACTATCCACATCCAGAGAAAGAACCAATGGAATATGAAGGCAGATGGAAGAAAACTTTTTTTTAACTTAGTTTTTCTTGGGTTTTTTTTTTTTTTGGTCTTTCTCTTCTTTCACAACATGACAGATATGGAAATATGCTTTGCTTGACTCTACATGTATAACTTATATCAAATTGTTTGCCTTCTTAATGAGGGGTAAGGAGTGACAGGGAAGGAGGGAGAGAATTTGGAACTGAAAATAAACTCAAAATAAAAAGAAAAGAATGTTAAAAAAGGAATGTTAAAAATAGTTTTTTTTACATGTAATTGGAAAAATAATTTTAAAAAATCTCCTAACATAGACCCTCTCCTTATGCCTTACTACTCTTAAATTTATTCTTTGACCCCAATGAGATCTCCAATCCTTCTTCTCACCCTAGTACTTTTCTAAGAAATCACCCTACTCTGAACTCTCCATTATTCTTTTGTTTGATCACTCCTCATACCCGGACAAACCTGAACCCTGGGTTATTCTCACTGTTATCATCCTCCATTGCTATTTGTGTGCTGCTATATGGAGTTAGAGAAAGTTGCAAAAGTGACCCGGATCTACTACAAATTTCTATTATTTAATCTTAACCAGGCTCTCCCTGCTGTAACTGCCCTTTTATTACTCCTCCATAATTGATTTGCTATCTCTTTCCCCACCTTCTCTCTCTTCAAGCCTCCCACACCTCCTCTTTTCCCTATACACTCAGTTGAAGACATCACCTCATACTTTCTCAAGAAAATAAGGTCCATTTGCCATGATCTCCTTCCTCCTTCCTTCTCTGGAATTTATAACTTTTGACATCATTCCCCATTCTCTCTTCCTTTTCTCCAGTTTCTGATGAAATGGCCCTTTTAATCCTTTCCCATTTTCTCCAACAGATTGTAGTCTCGCCTTCCCCATCATCCTTTTTCTCTTTTTCAATCTTCAAGCTCTTCACACACACACACACACACACACACACACACACACACACACACACACACACACACACATCCCTTTCATGAGACTATCATTTTTTTTTCTACCTATTGAATCTATAGCTCTCTTTTCTCTTAGTCAAATTTCTGGAAAAAGTTGTGCGTGCTCCTTGACTCTACACCCTTCCCTTTTATTCATTCCTCAATGTTGTTGTTGTTTTTTTAATCTGGCTTCCAACTTCATCACTCAGCTGAAACTTCTAGCCAAAATATTACCATTGATCCCTGACTTGCCAAATCTTATGGTCTTTTCTTTATCCTTTCTTGACCTTTCTGAAGTATTTGAAATATCTGGCAATTTTGGATTCTCTTTCCTCTTTGTGATGTTGTGACGCTTCTTTTACTCAGTTCTTCTGCTAATCTTGACTGACTTGACTAATCTTGACAAAGATTCCTTTGCTGCATCCTCATCTATACTCAGGAACTATGGGTGTATTCTAGGACTCTGCCCTGAGACCCCTTCTCTTCTACCTTTCCACTCATATGTAGTGATCCAAATTCCCATGGATTTAATTTTTCTCTATATGCTATGCCAATGACTGACATATCCAGAGATTCAGCCCAAGTATCATTCCTTGGCCTTAGCCCCATATTACCTATTGTCTTTTGGACATCTCTAACTGAATATCCTAAAGGTGCTGCAAACTCAACATATCCAAAAGAGAACTCATTATGTTTTCCCCTAAACCAACCTCTTTTACAAATTTCCTTACACAATCTTTACAGTCATCCAGGCTCATCACTTACATCACATATCTAATGGCTAATCTTGTTTCTACTTTCACAATTTAGTCAGTCTTAATGCTTAATAAATGTTTATTAAATAGCTGATATATATATATATATATATATATATATATATATATATATATATATATATACTGTATATTGTGCTAAATGCTAGGGATGACTGAAAATGGAGAAAATGCCTGGAGCCAAGAGGATAGGGTTTCCTATTCATGGACCAGAAAAGAAACCAGTGTCACTGAATTAAAGATTAAAATAGGAGACTGAAAAGATGTAGGGGGCAGGTTTAGGTTATGAAGGGCTTCGAATGCCAAATAGAAGATTTTGTATTTGATCCTGGAAGTGATAGGGAACCACTGGAGTTTATTGAGTAGGAGGGTAGGGGCTAGCAGACTGACATGCACTTAGGACAATCACTTCTTTGGCTGAATAGAAGATGGATTGGAGTAGACTGAAGAGAGACTTGTAGGCAGGCTTACCAGCAGATCATTGCAATAGCCTTTGCTTGAGATGATGAGGGCCTGAACCAGGGTGATGGCAGTATTAAAGGAGAGAAGGAGAATAATGTTGCAAAGGTAAAATTGACAAGTCTTGGCAGCAGAGCAGATATGGTAGTGTGGGTTTAAGGGAAAGGGATGGGAAGGGGGAGGGAAGAGACTGAGGAATCTAGGATTTAGAGCCTAGGAGACTGGGAGGATGGCGTGGCCCTTAACAACAACAGAGAAGTCTGGAAGTGAAGAGGGTTTAGAGAGAAAGATAAGGAGTTCAGTTTTGAACATGTTGACTTTAAGATGTCTACTAGACATCTAGTTTCAGATGTCTGAAGGGCAGTTGGAGATGTGAGACTGGAGGTCAGCAGAGAGGTTAGGGCTGGATAGATAAACTTGAAAATCATCAGCATAGATAATTAAGTTGATTGCACCTTGTGAGATCACCAAGTGAATACAGAGGGAAGAGAGAAGAGGGCCCAGGACAGAGGCCTGTGGAAGAGCTGTGGCTGATGGGAGTGACCTGGACCAGGATCCAGTATAGCAGACTGAGAAGGAGTGATCAGGTAGGCAAAAGGAGAACCAGGAAAAGTAGTGTTCTGAAAACCTAGAGAGGAGAGAGTCTCAAGAAGAGGGTGAACAGCGTCAATGGGGTCAAGAAGAATGAGGACTGAGAAAAGGCCATCGGATTTGGCAAATAGGAGATCAACGGTAACTTTGGAGAGAGCAGTTTTGGTGGAATTATAAGGTCAGAAGCTAACTTGTAGTGGGTTAAGAAGAATGATAGGAGAGACTCACCGTGCCCTAATGGCAAAGCCGAAGGGGGTATGGGAGAAGATATGGGAGAGAGCAGATTGGATGAGGGGATATCTAGTGGGACTGCTATTCTGGGGTGGTGGGTAGGGAAAAAATGGGGGAAAATTGTAGCTCAAAATCTGGCGGAAATGAATTATGTAAACCAGGAGTTAATAAAGCATTTGCTAAAATAAAAAAAAGAAGAATGATAGGAGACAAAGTAGAGGTACTTTTTGTAGACGGCCTTCTCAAGTTTAGCCATGAAGGAATGAAGAGACGGTAGTTAGTGAAGGTTGAAGGAAAATGAAGATTGTTTGAGGATGGGGAGACATGGGAATGTTTACTGACAGTAGGGAAGGAGTCAGCATATGTAGAGAGATTAAAGATAAATGAGAGAGGGGGATGTCAGAGGGGGCAATATGTTGGAGATGAGATGGAATGGGATAGCTTATGTAGATGGAGGGGTTTGCCTCTGTAAGGAATAGGGCCATGCCTTTGTGTGAAACGGGGGAGAAAGTAGCAGAAGGCATTTGAGTGGTACGAGATGATGAAGATTGTGTGGTTCGTTCTTCATTCTCGAAGAGGACGATGATGCCATGACTTGCAAGTGAATTGGATTTAAGTGAGGGAGAGCTGTGCAAGGTCACCAGCCTCAGTTTCTCCTCCTGAACCCTCTGGGTCCAGTGGCCAGATACAGATCAGGAAACTGGAGTCGGCCACAAGATGTTGAAGAAGAAAGAAGAGGGAGCTCATAGTGAATGGCCTCATTTTTTTTTTCTGTAAAGTATGAAGTAAGGCTCTCAGCTGGGAGGTCAGGAGCAGGGAAAGCCATGGGAGGTTTGAAGAGGGATGAAAAGGTTTAGAAGAACTACTGTGGAGAGTGGAATAGTGAGTTGATAAGAGAGTTGTAGAAGGATTGTAAAGCAGTAGTGATGACCCAGTTGAGGTTGTGGAACAGAAATTTATAGTGGACCCAGTCAGAATAGTGATTTTATCCACCTTTATGCCACAGTGCATGTGTAGGAGTGAAGGAAAAAGATGGTGAGAGCGAGCCAGGTCTGAAGTTTGACATGGAATAATTGGCAATATGAACCAATATCTCTTGGAACCATCATCTTCTATCCACTCACCCACCCACCCACCCTGCCACCACTCTAGTTCAGGCCCTCATCACCTGTCCCCAGGACTGTTCCTAATTAACCTCCCTGCTTTAAGTGTCCTTCTCCATTTCAATCCATTTTGTGTTTTGTTTTATTTTGTTTTTAAATCTCCAGAATCCACCATAGTTCCTTGCAGATTGTAGGTGTTTAATATTTGTTGAATTGAATCAAATTACAGCATAGAATACTGAACCTAAAGGGGACCATAGAACATAGACTATCAGAGCTGAAAAGTACCTTAGAACATAGAATTGTAGCACAGCATATCCCAGCTGGAAGAATCATGGGATGGTATTTTCTTTTTAGCTGCATGACCTTTGGCTAATCATACAAAATTCCTGAGTCTCTGCTTCCTCATCTGAAAAAGGAGGGGGATTGGACAGGTAGGTTTTAAAGGGACTTCATGGCTTACATTCTAACAAAGTCTCTTCTAACTGGTCTATGTCCTGTATTGTGACCTTCTATATCATATTATAACATATATGTATAATAGCATTCTGCACTCCATGTTGTGAGGAACCTTTGAAACGGTAACATTCTAGGATTCTATGATTTTGTGTGTTCATGTGTTTGTGTGAACAAAACATCAATACTCTGAAAACAAACACAAAAATCAAACCTCCCCAAATTGTTCCTGACACTAATAGACATTGTTCAATGCATGGTTAGCTCTTGTGTCAGTTGTGAGGAGAAAAATATCATTATCAATTTATGCATATTGCCATCTTTTCATCTCCCTTTATGCAAATTTTAGAAATCAGAGTATACAGGGATTTTCTTTTTCTGTTTAGACATGTAGGTCAACCACATGTCTGCTGCTGCCCAACATAAACAATGAATAGAGGGTTTGTGTATGAAAACTTAAACACAGACAGGAAATCTGAGCTTTTTAATTACAGTGAGATGTTTTCTGTAAGCCATGTTTAACAGAGATGATTTCTTCTTGTTGGTCCATTTGTTTAAAAGGTTTTTCAGTATTTCCCGCTGATGAAGAAAATGGGGAGGAAAAAAATGTATAGAGTGATACCAACCAGGCTTTCTTTAATGATGGTCCTGGGTTATTAAATTGCTTAAGTTACTTATGGAAGAACAACTCCGAAAAAAAGAGAGGTAAGTCCAAAAGTACTTAACCCACAGATCCAAGGTGACCAGGCAGATGACCCTGGGCAGAAAGTCATTTGAGGGTAAGAATGTTATTGTTTATCTTCTAGGCCTAGAGCAGGGAAAGAGGTCACAGAATTCAAGTGAAGGCTTCCATTAACAGTTTTCTCAGCTCCAAAATGAAGGATGTAAACCAAGTTATTTATCCCTAAATCCCCTTCAACCTCCAATAGTGTATGTTCTAATTGTCCTTCTAAGTCTAATGCTTTGTGTTCTGTTTCTCCAACATTCTTTTTTCTGAGGTCACTTCCAGCTTAGCATTTTCTATTCTAACAATCTGTTTTCTGATGTTTCTTCCAGCTTTAACATATCTATTTTCTAAGACCCCTTCCGGCTCTGATATTCTATGATTCTAAGATCTGGAACAAGAATCTTATAGAAATCAAGCTCCAGTCTAGGCTTTTGGCAACAAGTAATAATAATAATAATAAAATAAATTATTATTATCATCAGCATTTTAAAGTATCTCCTGTGTTCCAGGCACTGTGCTAAGTGCTTTATAAATATTATCTCATGTGATCCACATAACCATCCTTTGAGGCAGGTGCTGATATCACCATATCTCCTTACTCCCACTCTGTTTCCATTAGCTATGCCCAACCCAGAAATTTATGATTTCATTAGTAATAAGAATTGGTAATACTTTCTCTCTGTGTTTGTCTGTCTCTCTGTCTCTGTCTCTGTCTGTCTCTTTCCCTCTGTCTCTCTTACTCCCTATATTCAATCTGTTGCCAAGTCCTGTCAATCCCCCCCCACCCCTTCAACCATAGTAACATCCTTTGGACATGCTCCTTTCTCTCTTCTGACACTGCTATCACCCTTGTGCAGGCTCTCACCACATCACATTGGGTTATTGCAATAGCTTGCTGGTCAGTGTCCCTGCCTCAAGTCTCTCCCAGCTTTAATATATCCTACACTTAGCTTTCAAGTTGATCTTCTTAAAGTATAGGTCTAGGGGCAGCTAGGTAGGTGGTACAGTGAATAGAGCACTGGCCCTGGAGTCAGGAGGACCTGAGTTCAAATCTGGCCTCAGATACTTAATGTTTACTATGTGACCTTGGGCGAGTCATTCAACCCCAATTGCCCTGCCTTCCCCCCTCCAAAAAAAAAAAAAGCATAGGTCTGACCATGTCATTACACCTTCCCCCACCATTAATCAATAAACCCCAGTGTCTCCCTGTCACCTCCACAATCAAATATAAAATCTAATGTTTGGCATTCAAACCCTGCATAACCTGATCCCCCCTACCTTTCCAGTCCTCTTGCACCTTAATCCTCCCTACATACTCTGCAATCCAGTGACACTGGCTTCTTTGCTGTTCTTCTCTATCAGGAGATAGAGTATCTCCTGATTTGGGCATTTTCACTGGCTATCTCCCAAACCTGGATATCTCTCCCTTTTTATTTCTGACTTGTGGCTTCCTTCAAGTCCCAGCTAATAGCTCACCTTCTACAAGAAGCTTTTCCCCAACACCTTAATTCTAGTGCCTCATTTTGATTATATCCAATTTATTCTGCATATATATCTCACTTGTACATAGTTATTTGTATGTTGTCTCCCCTTTTAGATTATGAGCTCCTAGAGAGCAAGAACTGTCTTTTGCCATTCTTTGTAACCCTATCACTTAGCACAGTGCCTGACACATAGAGGGCACTTAACAACTGCTTCCTGATGGACTTCCAGTGAGGAATTTCATTTTTCATTGTAAATCATCACCTTTTCTGCTGCTTAAAAGCATTGCGAGGTTAAGGGACTTGCCCAGTGTCACAGTCAAAATGTGGAAAAGGCAGGACCTAAATCTAAGTCCTTCTGGCTCTAAAGTTGGCTATCTCCACTATGCCATCTGGTGTATACTGGGTAGTTAAGAAATCTTTGCTGTTCCTGAATTGAATTAGGTCAGAGAAGGAATATGGTACCTCATTAGTCAAGTGGGAGCCCTAGAAACAAAAGCAGCCAACATAAAAGTGGAATCTATGGGGACCAGAGGCAAAGACACCCTTAAAGACACCCTTTAAACCAAATGTTAAGACTATTTCCTTCCAAATTGGACCACCTGGGAAAAATGAGAATTTCTTTCTTCTTTTCTATTTTTAAGCTAAGGTTAAAAGTGAATTCTCAATAGTGTTTCTTTGCCAGCAACTTACGAATTATGGCAGCACTCAGCTTCTAAACTAGACACGGAATTTTCCTTGATTGCATACAGATTGCTTTAAAAAATATTTTCATACCACAACAGTTTTCCAAGGGAAGGGTACATATAGAAGTTTTCAATTTCTCTTAACCTTCTAAAAAGAACCATTTAAAAATTCCATGTGCTAGTCTTCCACTAGATCTAACCTAGAACATCTGAGGGATCTATGCATTCTGCTGCACATTCTGTCAGTCATTTTTACTTTACCTTCTTGCTTCTTCCCAAATTAAGTGTTGTAGTCTTACTTTCCAACTCATAAGTATAATATCATGCATTCCTTTTTCTTTAGAATCACAAAATGCTAGGACTAGATGGAGATTTTAGAGCACAAGCTATTAGAATATAGAATGTAAGAGCTGTGCAGGACCTTAAATCAGAGAATGTTAGAATGCAGAACAGAATAACTTTTAAAGAATGCTTTAAGGTTTGCAAAGTGCATCTCATGAATTATCTTATTTGAACCTCACAACAACCGTGTGAGCTAGGTACACCAAGATAGACACTATCCCTATAACATAGAATGTTAGGTGTTGAAAGGATCTTAGAACACAGAATGTTAGGGTTGGAGGAAACCTCAGAATGTTGGAGTCTGTTAAATCTTTGCTGCTTCTTGCTTTAAGGCATAGTGGAGATAGCAAACTCTAGAGCCAGAAAGACTTAGATTCAGGTCTTGCCTTTTCCACATATTGACTGTGACCCTGGGCAAGTCCCATAACTTCTCAATACTTGATTTAAGTTCTTGCTTTAAGGGCTGGACTAAATTACCTTTCTCTTTTTCTTAAAAAACATCTTTGTTATAAAGGATGGTACTTTAGGAGGGGAGGGATATAGCATGAAAGCTAGGTGATGTAAAAGCAAATGATATCAATAAAAATCCATTTAAAATTGTTGCCATACTTACTCTCCTATCCCTACCTTCCCTTTTCCCCTACCTCCCCCTCCCCAACTACAAACTACATCTACTCTTGTCTTTTTCCTCTGACTTACTGGACTATCTGTGATAGCTTCTTTGGCTCTACTACAGTATGTCATTTTTTGGAGGACAAGTAGCTTCTTCCTCCTCAGATCATTCATCTCCTTCCTTTTTAAGAAGAGTCTCAAATCTGTTTTTAAGTTCTATTTGTACAGCTATCTTTTTCCTTCCCTTTATCTTCTGTGGAATAGACTTCTACTTTCCAGTATCCTGAGATATTGGGTCAAGTCTCCTCTCTTTGACCTCAGATCAGTTTCCTGCCTTCCACTCTCCCCCAGCCATTTATGTCTCACTTCTATTTTCTTTAGGAGTGATTCATTCTAATGATCTGAAGTGTGGAGAGACACTCTTCAAGTCCCTTACCTTACCCTCCAAGGAGATGCTGATCTATACCTGGAACACACATAATGGGCTTAGCTGTGGAAGAATACAAACATGGAACACTTGATAAAAGTCACCATACAATTTACCCTGCTCTCCACACTGGTTGAGATTTTTCTGCCCTTTTTTTTTAAAATCACATGTGAATGTTTGCACCTTACTCCTAAGCACTTGATTAAAACTTGGTAATTATCACCTCTTAATAACTTGACAACCCCATTCAGATTCCTTTCCTTGTTCTTAATAACTCCATGGCCACACCCAGCTCTCATTCCCCCTAGTATCAACTTCCTATCTGCTTCACCAATATACTCCATTCACCAATCCACTGTGTCAATTTGCCTTACCCTATAATTGTTCCATTTACTTTTTCTTATTTCCCTTGCCTTGGTAATTACTTTCTCCATTTCCTCCTTCAATCTTTTATCCTCAATTCTACTATAGAATTCTCCTTAAACTTTTTTACATCCTCCTTTATTGTCCTTGATACTATATTTCTTTGAACCCAGAAATAGAATCTGGACCAATTTCTGAACCTAGAGATCACTTTCCTTCAAATTACCTTATTTTCTCTAAATTATTCCCCATTTATTCTCCCCAAATTAAACCTCTAATATATTTTGCCAGTTCAAATCCCTCCAAGTCACATACAGTATTTCCTTCTGATCTGACTCTAGTTCATTTTACTCCTGTTTCTTCTCCCACAAAATTTAGAAGAATTTTAATTATTTCTTCAGAATATAAATTCAGAAGTGAGGATATTAAATATAAAAGTTGACCAGATAGCAGAAAACTATATGTATTTTCAGATAACAATGGAAGACTAAGGAATAAAATCTTTGTTTTCATGTGGCTAGGGCTAGGAAAGACTACGAATCCAGGGGGATAAGGGAGTCTCTTTGCCATTTTATTTTTCAAAAGAAAACAAAATATTGAGAAGGGCCAAGAAAATGCTAGGAGGATTTAAAAAATCTAAACTATATTTTTAAAGCTAAAAGCTATAACAAGAAAAGTCAGAAGTAAGAGAATAAAGGGATTATTCCAAGGGGAAGGAAGGAAATCTCATTCTATATTAGTAAATCAATATTTTAGACTGTGAAAAAATACAGAAGAATTTCTCTAAGAATCTCTCTCAGACAGGAAAGAAGAATGAGATAGAGAAGCAGGTAGACTTAAGAGAAGAGACAACATAGATGCTTTCAATTTCTTCCTCTGCTTTTGGAGTGGTGAGAGAGTAAAGATAGGACATTTGGAGCAAATTACAGAGTAAGGAGTAGAAGCTGGGTCAGAAAAGGGAATAATTTGGCAGTATTAAGAAGTGACCTCATAGAGGAAGCTGGAGTGGGATGAGTGAGACAAGGGTCTTGAAATGGCTCTCCAGAGTAGGTATGTGGGCCCTTCAGGATGTCAGGTTTTGCACGGTGGGGTGGATCATCTCAGTAATAACTTCCATTAGTGGGGAGGAAGTAGTTGGGGACCAGAGGAAGTATGGCTTTGAGAAGGTCAAATAGTGAGGAATAGGTCTAAAGGGAGAGGTACATGGCGTCTAAAGGGATAAGTGATGAGGGAAAAGACAAAGAATATACTCAGGTTATAAACTATTTCCCATTGTACTCCATTGCCTTCATAGAGAATTAACATTGTTGGAAAAATATTCTAGAAAGAAAAAGGAATAAGAAAGGAGATGGAATGAAAACACACTTCTTAGAAATGAGCACTACAAACTAATGTTGCTGAAATAAAACAATGGCTAAGGTGGGAAGTGAAGTCCTCTGCAAATAAAAGCAATATATTTGTATTTGATCTGGGAAAGATAAAGGTAAGATAGGAAGGAGAGAGGCAGGTAGAGAAAAAGGGATACAGGAAAGGAAGGGAGAGAGAAGAACAATAAAGGTAAACTCAAGGAGATTAGGACTAAATAGGTAATAGAAAGGACAAATAGTGGGTAGGAAGAAAATTAGTGTAAGCAAAACAAACTGAATAAAAAAAGTTTTTACTTGAGGAAGGGAAACATGTATAAATATATATATATATATATATATATATATATATATACACACATATAATATAAACATATGTTTGATAGAAGAACACACAAACCTAACAATTATACTCCTAAATATGAATGGATCAAATTCCCCAGTGAAAAGAAAGATAAAGGAAATAAACATTCATATAGTGTTTTCCTGTGCACCAGGCATTTTCCTAAGAATTTTACAAATCTCCTCTCATTTTATCGTCACAACAACCCTGAGAGGTAGGTGCTATTATTATCCTCATTTTATAGTTGAGGAAACTGAGGCAGACAGAAGTTAAATGACTTGCTTAGAGTCACACAGTTGATAAGTGTCTAAGGCTGGATTAAAGGAATAGATAAAAAGCCTAATGATTTGCTACATATGAGAAATACATTTAAAACACAGAGAGACATAAAAGGAATTCCATTCAAGATAACTACAAAATTTATGACATATCTAGGAGTCAACCTATCAAGGCACACTGAAGACATATAAATGCAATTATGAAACTCACTAAAGAAATAAAGAACAACTTAAATAATTGGAGTGATATTCATTGTTTATAGATTATCTGTTCAATAAAAATGAGCATACTATTTAAGTTAATTTACAATTTTAATACTACACCACTCAAATTACCAAGAGGATACTTTATAGAACTAGACAAAATAATAACAAAAATCATTTGAAGGAAGAAAATAATTAAAATTCACAGGAAATAATTGTAAAAAACAAAAACAACAAGAAGGAATGAAAGGGGAACAGACACTTTGAGGCTTCAAATTATATTATAAAGTAGTAACCACTGAAACTATATGCTACTGACTGAAAAGTAGACCCTTTCATGTACCTTTTCATTTGGTAAGTAGCTTAACCTCTGAGTGCTTTAGTTCTAGAACTCTCTAAGACTATCAGTTGTAGAGGAAGTGCTGACCTATATAGATTAAGGAATTTTCCTCATCTTAAAATTCCCCCAAATCACAGGTCAAGGAAGGAAAAAAAAGGAAGAACCAGAAATAATCCAATTAATAGCCCAATGTTCAATAATCTTGAGAGCATATCTTTGCAAAAAGCTCCTTATTTGATATAGATTGCTAAGAAAACTAGAAAGGAGTTTTCAGAAATTAGGTTGACTTTAGCAGCTGACACTAGATATCACAATAAACTTTGACTGGAATATTAAAAGTCATTGCATAAAAATCTTTTTTAGAAAAAAATTAGACCATGTACCTTTCATAATTATGGTTAGGGTGCAGATTTGGGGTAAGGTGAGAGAATTAGTCTTTAACCAAACATAGAATACAAGCTGAGGTATTCTGGAGCCAGCTCACACCAACTCTCAAGAACCAACTGTTACATTTTCAGAAATCAGAAAACTCTAAAAATCAAACTTTGATTTACTCTTTGGTTGATTGTCTAGGTTAAAATGTTAATAATGAAATCTAAACTTAAAAGTGTGTCCTATGTACATTTTTTTCCTACAGAGTAAATAGTTTTGCTTTGTTTTTTTGCTTTTTGGAGGGGTAAAGGCTGGGCAATTGGGATTAAGTGATTTGCCCAAGGTCACATGGCTAATAAGTGTTAAGTATCTGAGGCCAGATTTGACCTCAGGTCCTCCTGACTCCAGGGCTGGTGCTCTATTCATTGCACCACCTAGCCACCCCTAGTAAATTGTTCAACATTTATCAGCACACCCCATGGATACAGTTAATTGTAAAAGATAAAATAGATAACTTCTGCTGTACAAAACTGAAGAAATGAATGAAAAAATCTTTGCTTAAACATTTCTGATATCTAAGATATATAGGGAACAACAAACATAATAACAAGTGTCATTCTCCAATGTATATGTGTGTGTAACTAAAGAAAATGAACAGTTTTCAAAAGCTTTGCAAACTACTAACAATCTATGAAAGTCTGCTCCAAATTACTAATATTTAGAGAAATGCAAATCAAAAGAATTCTGAGGGTTCACTGCACATAAAAAAATTGGCTAAGTTGCTATATAATGGAAATAATCAGTGGTGGAGGGACTGAAGAAAGATAAGCATATCATGATACACTGTTCATAGAACTGTGACTTGGTCTAATAATTCTGATAAATAATCTAGAATTATGCTTTAAAAAGTAACTGAAATATCCATAATCTTTGACCCAGAGATTATATTGCTAAGACACATATCCCAAAGAGTTCAAAGACAAAGAGAAAGCTCCCATATTATACTAATATATGGTATTATATATAGCAGCCCTTTACATAGTAACAAAGAACTGGAAACAAAATAGATGCCCATATATTAGAGAATGGCTAAGCAAATCAGTTATTACCTGAATTTAACAGAATATCAGTGGAAGATGAAGCTGAGATTGCAGAGTAGCAAAAGTCAGCATAGTTAACCCTTTTCCCTTCCCCACCCCCAACTCCAAACAAATCTGGAAAACACATTAGACTAATTCCTGATGGGGGAAATCCAAGAAAAAGTCACAGTAAGTCTTTTTTTCTTTTTCTTTTTTTTTAAATCCTAGTCTACAGGGGGCGACAGAGAAGTCTGTGGACACATGGGACAAAGTCTGGCCAGGAGCAGCAGAGCACTCCAGCACCCAGGGAAAGTACCAAAGCAATAAGTGATCTCATTCCCATATAGGAGTACCACAGAGATGCCAACTGGCAACTTTGTGGCCCATTACCCAGCTCTGAGTCACAGATCCAGGGTGGATTATAGGAAGGAAGCTGTACTTAGGGGTCGCATTTTGGGGTAGGGAGCAGCAGCAGGTCCTAGACTAGGAAGAGCAAGTTCAGAAGCAAATAGCAGTCATGTGAGTCTAACCCCAGAACTAGAACAGAGTCTCAGCTCCAGCTATTAAGGCCAGTCTGAAATCTTCAAGGAAGAAACAGGAAGGAATTTCAGACCAAGGGTGAGCCCTTAATTCTATGTTTCATGACCAGCAAAGCTTTCTAGTCTGTGTGATCAAACAGCAGTGCACCATTGCTTAGACCCAAACTCACATCAGGAACTTGCACAGCTCCGACCTGGAGGGCAGTAATCAGATTTTGCCCTGGATTGGACTTTTTGGGAGCCCTGAAATCTTACAGGTCCTTAGCCTGACCTGTCCTGAGAGCCTGGAAAAACACAACATTCAATACTCCAAGAAAGCTGCAATAGGACTAGCCCAGACCTTCCCCCTAGAATTATAGAAAGCTCAGCTCTAAAATCAAGACCAAAGTCAGGAAGTAGGCTGGAAGAATAAACAACAATAACAAAAAAAGAATGTCACTGTAAAGTGTCATCATGGTGGCTGCAAAAGAAGAGAATGACCCCCAAACATCTACAAGAAGGTCTCAAAGAAAATACAACATAGGCATGAATTTAACTAAAATTCCTGGAAGAGATGAAGCAGGAGTTAATTTTTAAGAGTTCTTTTTAAAAAGTTGAAAATGTTTTTATAAATTAAATGAGAGGACTAGAGTAAAATATTGAAAAAGAAATGAAAATTACAAAGAAAGAATTTGAAAGGGAATTAACAACTTGGCATAAGAGGTATACAATCCTGACCATGCAACAAATCCTATGAAAATTGGAATGGACCAAATAGAAGCCAATAATTCCATAAGACAAGAAATATTAAAACAAGGTGAAAAGAATGAAAAGAGTAAGAAAGTGTAAGGTATTTTATAGCAGAAACAACTGACCTTGAAAACAGATTGAAGAGAAAACATTTAAGGATCATTGAACTATATGAAAACCGTGACCAAAAACAGAGATGAAACACCATATTTCAAGACATCATAAAAGAAAACCAGAACCAGAAGGCAACATGGAAATACAAAAAACAAAAAAACCCAAAACAACAACAACGACAAAAAAACCAAGAACCTATTAGTCACTTCCTGATAATGAAAACTCTAAGGAATGTTAATAACTGAAATTTGGAACTTTTCAGGTCAAAGGAAAAATACTGAAAACAGCGAAAAGGGAAGAATTCAAATGCCAAGGAGCCACAGTTCACATCACACATGATTTTGCAGCCACCACTATAAAGAAGCAGAAAGCTAGGAATAACATATTCCAGAAGGCAAAGGATATAAATTTAGAGCCGAATAATTTTCCCAGCAAAACTGAGTATATAATCCCAGAGGGGTAAAAGCTGGAGAACTTCCAAGTATTCTGGATTAAGAGACCAAAGTTATATAGAAACTTTAAAGTTCAAACACAAGAGCTGAGAGAAACATAAAAAGGTAACAAAAGTGAACAATGATAAAGGACCTAACAAGTATAAATTGCTTACATTCTCTCTTTTTTTTTCTTTTCTTTCTTTCTTTCTTTCTTTTTTTTTTTTTTTTGGAGGGCAATTGGGGTTAAGTAACTTGCCCAAGGTCACACAGCCAGGTTTTTGTTTGTGTGTTTGTGTAACTTGCTCAGGGTTACACGGCTAGTTATTATTTATGTGTGGGTGCTCATTTTCTGAGGCCGGATTCAATCCTGGGTCATCTCAACCTCGAGGCCAGCGCTCTTAGTCACTGCGCCACCTAGCCGCCCCTCATTGCTTACATTCTAATGTGGGGATATGATACACCTGCCTCTTTGAATGGGAGCAGAATGGAACAAGCATTTATTAAGCACCTACTATATGCCAGGCATTTTGCTAAACACTTAAAAATATTATTGTATTTAATCTTTACAATAACCCCGGAAGGTAGGCGTTTTAACAAACCCCATTTTATAGCCGAGAAACAGAGGTAGACAGAGGTTAAGTACACTGCCAGGACTGCACTGCTAGCCTGAGGCTGGATATGAAATCAGGTCTTCTTACCTCTAGGCCCAATACTAGGCCCGTGCCACCTAACTCTCTTGAATCCTATCATCATCAGGGGTCACAGATGGAGTCTAATTAGACAAGGCCTGAAGTAGCTCTGTTATGTCTTAATGGTCTTAAGAAAAGAATTGAAAGAGAAGAGAAGAGGAATATACTATGGACTGGGGTGGGGGGAAGGGAAAGGAAAGTTAGGAGAAATTATCTCACATAAGCAGGGTGAATAAGTAGATATCTACATAAACAAGGAAAGGTGCGGGGAGAGACTGACACTTGAACCTCATTTTCATCTGAATTGGTCAAAGGAGGGAAGAATACACAAACATACAGTTGGGTACAGAAATACATTTCATTCAACAGGGAGATAGAAGGGAAAGGGGAGAAGGGAAAAGGGAAATCAGAGAGGTTAGATTAAGGGAGAAAGGTATTCTAAGCAAAACAAACACTAGCTAAGGATGTACAAAAATATTTGTACCCCCTATGAGGTAGCAAAGAATGGTGATCTGAGAGGGGTACCTATAATTTGGAAAATGGAAGAACAAGCTGAAGTATATGAATATAATGGGATATTATCATACTGTAAGAAATGATGAAGGGGATGGTTTCAGAGAAAATTGGGAAGACTTGTATGAATTGATGCTGAGTGAAATGAACAGAACCAGGAGAACAATCTGTAGATACAATTTTGATAGTTGATTAGCATAATGATCAACCACCATGCCAGTGAAATAATAATGAAGCCTGCTGTCTCCCCCTAATAGAGAAGTGGACTCATAGAATTGAATGAGACGTATCTTTTTTTTTTTTTGATATAGCCAATGTGCAAATGTGTTTTGCTTGTAACAGGAGTTAAGGTTTTTTTTTTATTCTCATCTTTTTTTTATAGTTACTTATCTTTTATTATCCCTAAATAATTTAATCATTAAATGATCTAAGGACCAGCCCGTCAAAGGGAGTAAGGTCCTAGAGGTGTTGAAAACATTTTATGAATATGTCCTGCAGAAAAGGTCGTTTTGATAAGAGAATAGATTTAGAATAGTGAAATATTTTTAAAATAGTATTATTGCTTGATTTTCACTCTACCTTCTAACAGCAGCATTGATCAGTGGGGAAAAAAAACTCAAATGAGATTGTTATAGGGACATTAATTTAACAAGACTGGAGAGAACCTATTTTGTTTTATGGTTTTAAAGCATGCCTTACCTCATTCTGAGACACCATTATTAGCAAATGATTAGAGGGGAAACAATTTTCTTTCATTTTCAAATGATGGGAGGGAGAGAAGATGGATTTTTTACTGAATGAAAAAATATAATTTTGTAAAACAATGTTATAGCATTGTAAGAAATAAATGAATATGAAGTATTCAGAAATAAATGGGTAGACATGAACTGATGAAGAGTGAATAAAGAAAATAAAATATACACAGTAACTACAACAATGCAAATGTAAAGAACAAAAAAACAACCAAACAACCCCCTGAACATTGTTTGTTTATAATGACCAAGATTTCCCTGGAGAAGAGGTGAGGATATATAAAATTAATAAGTGAACAAGCATTTATTATGCACCTACTATGTACCAGCCACTATGCTACACATTGGGGAAGGGAAGGGAAAAAAGTAGTTCCTGCACTCAAAGCACTCACAATCTCAAAGGGAAGTCAATATATCAGCAACTCTGTATGAACAAGATATGTACAGCATGAATTGGAACCAATATTAGAGAGAAGGCACTAGCATTAAGGGGGATTGGGAAAGGTTCCTTGTCAAAGGTGATATTTTAAACTGAGGCTTGAAGTAAGCCAGGGAAGCAAGGAAATAGAGATGAGAAGGGAGAGAATTCCAGGCATAGAGGAAAGTCAATAAAAATAGATGAAACTCGGAGATTCAGTATCATGTTCAAGGAAAAGCAAAAAGGTCAGTGTGTCACTGGATCAGAGCATATACAGGAAGGTAAAGTAAGGTATAAGAAGACTTAGAAGGGTGGAAAGGGGGCCAGGTCACAGAGGGTTTAAAAGCCAAACAGAGGATTTTACATTTGATCCTGGAGGCAATAGGGAACCACTACAGTTTGTTGAATTAGGGAGATCACTTGGAAGCTAAGTGGACTTGGTATGGACTATGGAGTAGGGAAGAGACTGGGACATGGAGACCAACCAGCAGGCCATTGTAATATTCCAGGGGTAAGGTGCTGAGGGGCTGCACCAGGGTGATGGCAATGTCAGTTGAATAAGGGTGGCATATATGTATCTCCCCTGTCTATTTGCAGAGGTTGGTGTCACTGGGTGTGGAATATTACATATAATGTCAGACTAGGTTGATGTATTGGTTAGTTTTGCCAAAGTGTTTTCCTTCCCTTTCCCCCACCTTTATTACAAAGGATGGCTCCCTGGGTAAGGGATGATAAAGGTATAAATTCAGAAATGGATATGATGTGAAGCAAAAGATAAAAAGAAAAAAATTAAATAAAAATATAGGAATATACCAATGAGACAATACACCAAAACCTATGAAACAATACTGTAGGTTCATAGTGACAGGATTGCAATCTCTTCTTTGTTCAGTCAGTCAATAAAGCAGTTCTCAAAGCAAAATTAGTTGTTTTGAAAATTAATATTAATGAAACAGAAAAAGGATCAATGAACTGTGTATTTTCTTTAAAAGACCAGAAAATAAACAAATTAGCAAGCAGAATAAATACAAAAAAAAGCTTCAGAGTTAGGGGAGAAATTCAGAAACATTAACATTTTTAAAAGACCATTGAATTGATAAAAAAATATTAATTAAAAATAACAAAGGATAGGGCAAGGATTTTTTTCCTCTTTCTTGGTATCCCCAGCCCTCAGCATTATGCTTAATAAATGTTTGTTAACTGACTAAATAAACCCTTAGCTAACATGATCAAGAACAAGAGAAAGAAGGAATATATTACCAAAATGAAAAAATGAATAAAAGCGAATTCACAACAGAGAGGAAATAAAAAGCAATATTAGAAATTACTATGAGCTTGATGACTATCTCCTCTATGGGCTCACTGGGCTTTCGCTCCAGGAGAGCTCCACTTGGTGGTCAAGTGAGATATTGCATACCCTTGCTCTGAACAGTGGCACACTGCCTTTCTGTACACTAAGCATACAAGTCAATTATGACTGCTTAGAATACCACAAATAATACCAGTGTCACATTAATATGACACTATTTGTGGCCCTATTTTTCCTCTTCCTTTGCCCCTCTGTTTCCCCAACTGTACAGTCCTACAGTTTCACTGAAGAAAGGCTTTACTAAAGGAAATTGGAAAACATTTCAATGAGACTTTTGCCCAGAAAAAAAAAGAACCAAAAACCCCCCCTTTAACTGGACATGATTAGAAAATACAGGCTTATTAAAAATAGTACTTTATGGTTACAAAGAAAATTTTCCATAGCTTTTCTTTATAACTTTTTATTTTTCCTTGTGTCATCATTTTATTTTTAAAAATATTTTTAGCTCTTTTTTAAACTCTTGCTTCATCTTTTTCAGTGATTCTAGTTGAAGTTGTGCTCAAGATGTATTATTCTTTGAGGATTTGCTTGTAGATGTTTTGGAATCATTCTCTCTTGTGGTTTTATGTCTTGAGCATCCACATCACTATAATAACTTTTTGTTGAGATTCTTTTTTTTTCCTTCCCCTCATTTTTCCAGCCTACTTCCTGACTTCAGACTTTATGTTAGGCTCATGCTCTGAGCATTTTTAAAAGAAATGTCTGGTTTGAGCTTGTATCTTCTTCTTGGGTTCTTCTGCTCCTTTTCTAGGGTATTGAGTATTGTATTATTGCAGGCCCACAAGACCAGCTCAGGCTGGGGATCTGCAAGTTTTCAGGGCTCTGAAAGTGATCTGATCCAAGGCAAAATCTTATTACTGCTCACTTGGTCTTAGCGCGGCATGTTCCTTACCTGGGTTTGGGATCAGGCAGTACATCTGTGAGCTTGCTCCTGGATCAAGTTCTGGTAAAATACTATTGGACTCAGCCATTGTCAGCCAGCTGGAAAGCTCTACAGGTTCAGAGAGACATAATTGCAGACTCGTCTTTGGTCAGCCAATAAACATTTATTAAGTATATACGATGTGTCAAGCACTGTGTTAATTGCTAGGAGCACAAAGAAAAGCAAAAAACTGCTTTCAAGGAGTTCACAGCCTAAAGGGGGAGACAACATGCAAACAATTATGTCCCAATAAGTTATATACAGGATAAACTGGAGAGAATCAGTAGAGGGAAGGCACTAGCACGAGTGAGAGATGAAAAAAGGCCAGAGATCTCAGCCCTTGTTATTTCCCTCCAAGCTTCTGACTGGGCTGGATGGTAGAATTGAAACCCCATTCAACTCTTAGAGTCAGAGTCACACAGCTGTCTCCGTTTGAACTTGCTCCTTGCTCCATACTAAGGTCTGCTCTTTGCTCAGTACACAGCCTATGGCTCCCCAACCCTTTCTCTCTCTGCAATGCCACCCATAGGCACATGTTCCCTCCTCAGTCTGCCCTGCATCTGTGATGGAACAGAGCTGCCATGCTATTTCTGAAGCTTGTACAAGGTCAGGGCCACCCTGTAAGGGGTTTTGGACCTCTTCTTTTCAGGTTGGATAGTGTTTGTCCTTTCTCAGTTCCTGTGTGCTGAAATGCTCTGTGCTGTATGCTGCTGGCTAGACCCCTTCCCCAATGTCTGCAGACCTCTCTGGCTTGCTATGCTGATCTGGTTAGAAATATGACTCACTCTGATATTTTACTAGATTTCCCCACCAGGACCTAGTGTGGTGCTTTTTCTAAATCTTTGTAAAAGAGTTGGGTTGGGGAGCTCAGCTATACTTCTTGCTACGTGACCATCTTATCTCTGCCTCTCTCCAAAGCACTTTCCCATTTACTGCTTCCTTGATGCTTACAAGAACAAGATATTGAGTTCAAGTGTTGTCCCTACTTTAGAAAGAAAATAAGACTCAAAGAAATAAAGTGACTTGACCAGGGTCACATTAGATGTCAGACCTGGGGTTCAATCAGATTTCCAGAGTTCTTTATTTATGTTTGACTATTTATTGTTTCCCCACTCTAAACTTTCTTCTGTGCTCTTTTTTCCTCATCAGACTTACAAGAACCCTTAGCATGGGAACTAATGGCAGCTGCTAACATTATAAAGCACAAAGGAAACAAAGGTTTTAATGGATTCTAGCAAAAGTCATTATGATCTTAAAAAAAAAAAAGGTTGTGCCTGTGGCTATAGAATTAATATACTTCATTTGTTTACTTCCTTATGTGGAAAAATAAAATAGAAAACCTATAGCCTGGAAGCTGGCCAGAACCAGATTAAAATGCAATTGACAAATGTTTAACAAAATAAATAAAAATACAATATAACATAGAGAGTGTTGATTTGCAGTTTTCTAAAGTTAATATCTGATCTACAGGTATCTATTTATATTTGAGTTTCATACTACTAGATGTGAATGAATCAAATATATGAATATAGAATTATAGATTTGAAACTGGAAAAGACTTAGAGGTTACTTGGTTCACCTCTTCAGTTTTATAGATGAGGGAACTGAGGCCTAGAGAAGGTAAATGATTTATTCATGGTCACATAGGTGACAGAACTAGGAGCTGAATCTAGGTCCTCTGATTCCAAATCCATCTCTCTTTCTAATATACAATGTAAACATTTAATTCAGCGCAGGAGTAACACAATTGAAATTGTGCTGGATTTGGAATCAGAGGATCTGGGTTCAAATTTCAGCAACATTAAGAAGCTGTGCAACTTTGGACAAGTAATTTTACCTCTGATTCTCAGGGTCTTCACTTAGGAAGTGGTTGGACTTCACCTCTAAGCTCCCTTATTTTCCTAAGTACCTAATGCAATATGATCATAAAGAAATGGAAGGGAAAGTAATAAAAATGTAATAATAGCCAGCACTTACATAGCACCTACTATGTGCCAGGCATTGTGCTATGTGCTTTACATTTGATCCTCACAACAATTCTGGGAGGTAGGTGCTATTATTATCCCCATTTTGCAGTTGGGGAAACTGAGGCAGCCTGGGGTTCAGTCATTTGCTCAGGGTCACACAGCTAGCAATAATGATTATAATAAAAGCTAGGATTTATAAAGCTATTACTATGTGTCAGGCTAAGGGCTTTAAAACTATTACTTATTTGACCCTTACAGCAGTCTTGGGAGGTAGGTGCTATTATTGTTCCCATTTTCAGATGAGGAAAACTGAGGCAGCCAGCAGTTAAGTGACTTGCCTAGGGTTAGGAAGTTGGTAAATGTCTGAGACCAGATTTGTGCTCAAGTCTTCCTGACTCCAGGCTTTGTGCTCTATCCTTTGAGACCTGACAGTGTTTAAATGAACTTGGACAAGTTATTTTCCTCCCCTAAATCTCAATTTCCTCATCTGTAAGGCGGAGACAATACTTGCACTCATAGGGAGGTGGTGAAGAAAGTACTCCGCTAAATGGGGAAATGGGAGCAGAGTGGGAATGTAGTCGAAGGAGCCCTGAGTTTGAGAGAGAGAAAAAGAGAGGAAGTAAGGAGAGGGAAAGAGAGGGGAAGGGAGAAGGAAAGAAGACTACACAAAGAAGGGCAGAGTGACATCTGGACGAAGGAGGGAAAGAATGAGAAAGAAGAAAGAGAAGAGATAGAAAAAGGCTCGTTTGCCAGTTTCAAACATGGTGCCCGGAGCCTCTGTGACAGGCAGGCCACGTGATTATGCTCCTCCTATGAGGTCTCTTGGGCTGGGCTCTTGATTGTCCCTTCTCTCACCCCGTCCCGAGGCGGTCGCGGTTGTCAACCAGAGGCGATCATGGCAACCGGCCGGGCCGGAGCGCTGGCGGCTGGAGCTGCTGGGTCGGCTACGGCTGCGGGCGGGCGTGGGGCTCAGTGGGGAGGGTGGGGGCTGCTCCTGCGGGGCCCGGGGAAGCAGGGGCAACACTAAGCGCCATGCAGCGGGCCTGCAGGGATGGGCCCGCGGAGCTGCCGGCCTTGGAGGACCCCGGCGCAGAGGGGGAACCCGACCCCAAGGCCAAGCACAACGAGCAGCGGCCCAAGCCCGAGCCCAGCAATGAACCCGAGCCCGACACTGAACTGGAGCCCGACACTGAGCCCGAGCCTGACACGGAGCCGGAGCCCGACACGGAGCCGGAGCTGGAGCCCGACCCCGAGCCCGAACCCGAGCCCAAGCCTGAACCCAAGCCCGAGCCCGAGTCCGAACCCAAGCCTGAGCCCGAGTCCGAACCCAAGCCCGAGCCCAAGTCCGAAAGGCCCCCGAAGGCCAAGCTCCAGACCCGGGTCCCTTCCTCAGCCCCCTTGACAGACCCGGCTGAGCAAGGCGACGTCAGCACCCAGGAACGCCGCCCCCGCCCGGTCGCCAGGACCAGGACCAAGATTAAAGGCAAGAAGGCCTCCGGACTGCGCCAGCCAGACGAGTCCCGGAGCCGCCGGCCTCTCACTGTCACCGTGGACAGCTCCAAGGCCAGGACCTCCCTGGACGCCCTCAAGATCAGCCTGAGGCAGCTCAAGTGGAGGGAGGTGAGCCCCTCCATCCCGCCCCTCTGGCCTATGCCTCGATGCCTGCGAGGTGGTCCCAGAGAACCAGCCCTCCTTCCACACACCCAGGCCGACTCTTGGTGCTCCAGAACTCAGGACCACCCTTCTTGACCTTGGCCGGGTCAAAGACGTCTAAGTTACACCACCTCCCTGGGCTCCAGTTTCTCTCTTTTAAGGGATGGGGGAAGGAGGGGATTTGGAGGAGGTCCCTCCCATCACTAAAGTTCTATGTTCTAACATTTTATTTTTTAAGTCACTTCCAGCTTTGACATTTTGTGTTCTCTCCTGAAATGTTTTTAATTGGGTTCTTCTAGCCTTGATGTTCTATTTTTCAAGGTGTCCAGTATTGACAGGCTATAGCCCTTCTTCAAACTAAGTGCTCTTCCGGTTTTGACCCCAAACTTTCTAAGAATCATTTTCAACCTTGATGGTTTTATGTTTACACATTCAGAGCTGGATAAGAAGGTTAGATAAATCTCTAGGCCAACTCCTTCATTTTACAGATGAGTAAACTGAGACCCAGAGATATGTTAAGTGACTTGCCCAAGGTCTCAAGGCAATGGAGTTTGAACCCTTGTCCTCAATTCTAAAACCAACTTCTGCTTTTATATCATGATACCTCACTTCTCACTTTGATGTTTTATGTTCTCTTTTGGTCTCTTTCATTCTGTGGTTTCCAGTTGAAAAAATTATTTGGTTCAATTAAAAACATTTGTTGATTGCCTACTGTAAAAAAGACATTGTGTTATTGTGTATACATTGTGTATAGTGGTGATGGGAGAAGGGGCAGTGATCTTGGAAATATAGATCCTGCTGTCAAGGAGTTTACAGTTTAGTGTACAATGGTCTCAAAGGCCACTTCCAGCTCTAATATTCTATGATCTTGGATGTCCCATGGATGTGGGTAATAGAAGATTGTTCTAGGTAGTCATTCAGTTTTGTGTTGGTGTTAGAAAGTTGTAGTGTTTGTTGATTTTAGGAGTAGTTTTTCTGTGATTTAGTGGAAAGATCATTAAATTTGGAATCAGAGAGGATCTTTGTTTAAATTTCAGCTTATTTCCTTTCTACTTCTGCCTTTGTACAAGTTAGTTTCTTCTGTCTGGGCCTCAGGTTCCTCATTTTAAAAATGAAGTGGTAAATCTATTATTGACTAAGTGAACCATAATCCTTTTCAGTTATAAGTCTTATGATCCCATACACTGAGGTGATGGTCATCAAATTGTACAGCTAAGATTTAAGGCCAGAAACACCATCCAAACCATAAATTATGACTGTGCTCCTTTTATGGAGTTTTATGTTCCTTAAAGGTGCTGCCTGGGGCAAACAAAACAAGTAATTTTATGTAGAGTAAGACATATTCTCAGACCTGGCCAATATGGTACAGCCACTAGGTCTCAATTAAAGTGTGATTATACTTTGTTTTGCTCGACTGTATAATTGTTACAAGGGTTTTTTTTTTTCTTTCTATTTTTCAATAGGGGAAGGGTGACAGGAAGGGTAGGAGATAGGATAGAGAAATAAAGAAAGAAAACAAAGTCATTGAAGCATTTTTTAAAAAATGAACAGAACAGAAGGAATGCAAAAAAAAAAAGGAGGACAGCTATAATTTGGAAGTTATATTTTAAAGTTGTTACATATTTAAAAATAAAAGCAAACTATACGTAATAGAGATTTACAGTTTTCTCTTTTTCTGTTCTATTACATATATGGAAGCACATTTTATTTAATGTTACTTTACCTCTGAATAACAAAAGCAAGTCATTTTAAATAACCAACAGTCAAATCCAATGCCAGGTTTATTTAGAGGAGCAACCAGCATTCTAGGTATATGCGATTGAACTTGGGAACTAGGTTTGAACTACGCGTAAGTTCATCTTCCTTTTCTCATTCTACTCTTTCACAAGAGGCCTGGGCTAACTCACAGATGATTCCATTCTAGATAATATCCAATCAGCCATTGGGATTGGATTCAACTCTTTCTTTCACATTTATTGCTATTTTACTTTCACTTCACAATAGAAAATAGTTAACAGCAGGAACATTTAAATAAGCCCAGTGGGTGGAAGGAGCACAAATTAGCAAAAGGAAGTCAAAATTCAAACCATTGTATTTGCGAAGTGAAGAGATGCAATCTTCTCCCCCCCTTCTCTCTCTGTCTCTCTGTCTCTCTCCTCTCTGTCTCTGTCTCTCTCTCTCTCTTTCTCTGTCTCTCTGTCTCTCCCTCCCTCTCCTCTCTGTCTCTCTGTCTGTCTCTCTCTCTCTGTCTGTCTGTCTCTCTCTGTCTCTCTCTCTTTCGGTGACATGATAGACTATAGGGGCTGGGGACTGGACTGTAGCAGTACTACTTGAATATTCATTGGGAAGGTTCATATGTAGTCAGTATTTATTAAAAAGTATCTAGTTTTATTGGTAGTTAATATGACTACAGTTTTCTACTTAAATAGAAAGAAGAAAAGGTGACACTAGGAGGGAATGAGAAAGGGAATTTTTTTCTTTTGAGGCATTTGGGGTAAAGTCACTCCCCTGGGGGGGGGGGAGGGGCACACATCTAGTAAGTATCTGAAACCGAATTTGAACTCAGGTCCTTCTGACTCCAGGATCTTTGCTCTATCCATTGTCCCACCTAGCTGCCCTAGAAAGGGAAAATATTGAATTAAAAATGTTGGCATTCCAAACCCCTCCTTAGACATATGAGATAAGTGAAGCTCCAGAAAGGGAAGTTACTTGCCAGAGTCAATAATTATTGGAGCCAGCCTTTAAGCCCAAGTCAGTTATTTAATTCAATTCAACAAATGTTTGATAAATTGTGAGATTATGAAAAAATTTTAAAAAAAGAATAATCATTTTCCTAGAGAAGCTTATATTCTTCTGTTGAGATAAAAAGAACTATTTAGTCTAGGAATACTTAAAATAAAACAAATGTCAATGCATTCTTGTTGAATGAGAAAACATTTGGTTCTAGTTCACTTTTGAGTCATGTCTTGCTAGTCACAGGTTAGAGTTGTTTACAGATTTTATTAGTCATGTAGCTTAACCTTCCCAGGCTTTTAGTGACTGACATAATGTACATAATATTTTTTAAAAAGCTGTATGATTTAACACTAATTTACATCCCCTTTATACTTCATCATCCACTTCAGTAGATATGATGCTTTAATGCCAATCATCTACTGAAATTCTTTCTCCATAAGTTAAACATGACTGGTACTTAAAAATCACAATCAATAACCACTATAATTTTGAATGACAATATGTATGTAACAGCTTTATCATCTATACTAATTTCTTATACAGTTTTTTAGCATTTTTATTTGAATATATGCTTCCTTCCCATCCTCTAAAACTTGCTTAAATCTGAATGTTCTTTTTCAGTGTATACCTACATTTTTTTCCTTTCAAAGAAAACATCATTTTAGTTGGTGGAGATTAAATTTGAAGTTGGTCTATCTTCAGATCCTGAGGTTAAGTCTAAACAGTCAGTCATTAAACATTTATTAAGACTTTACTATGTGCTAAGCACTGTACTAAGTGCTGGGAATACACAAAAGAGACAGTCCCTGCCCCTTGAGCAGGGGAGAAAACAATCAAACAAATATGTACAAACAAGCTATATACAAGATAAATAGGAAACAGTTAATTGGGGAAGGTAGTAGAATTAAGAGAGGTCCAGGCATAGAGAACAGCCAGAGAAAATGCCTGGAACTGAGAGATGGAGTGTCTTGTTCAAGGAATAGCCAGGAGGCCAGTGTTATTGGATCAAAGAGTACCTAGCAGGGAACAAGGTATAAGAAGGGAAAGGTAGGAGGGGGCCAGATTATGTAGGGCTTTGAAAACCAAATAGAGGATTTTGTATTTGATCTTGGAAACAATAGGAAACCACTGGAGTTTATTAACATTATCAGACCTGCATTTTAGGAAAACTCACTTTGGTGGCTGATAGATTGGAGTAAGGAAGGACTTGAGGCAGGCACATATTCCCCTCCAGCAATCTATTGCAGTAATCCAAATATGAGATGATGAGGGTGTACAATAGAAAGGTGGCAATGTTGGAGGAGGAAAAGGGGGCATATTCAAGAGATGTTGCAAAGGTGAAATCAACAGGCCTGGGCAACAGATTGGATATGGGGTGGGGTGGGTGGGGTGAGAGAGAGTGAGTAGGCACAAATGACACCTAGATTAAAGAGTGAGCAATTGGGAGGATGGTGTTGCCCTCTACAATAAAAGCAATGATAAATTAGAATACATTTTGATTTTTTATTTATAGTTGCTAGATATTTACATTATATATATTTATATTAACTAGGTATTATGTTTACAAGAGCTTTTCTGAAAAGCAATGGACATCATACTAAGCCATAATTATAGAATAGAGGATTCTAATTCTGACTGATCAACAAGATGTGGGATATAAAAATATATTACTGGATTTCTGCTTTAAGAGCCATTATTAGATGAACATTGTGTTCATGTATTTTCCTTGAGTGTACATATTTCTTATATGGGAGGATTTTATATTAGGGAAGTTATTAGGAAGTGACAGTGATATTAGAAAAAAAGAATCAATAAAACAATTTTTAAGAAAAGGCTATTATCACAGAATAAAGACATTTTGAAAAGGAACTCAACATTCCATAAGTTTCTCCTAACATTAGGACGACTGATCATTATGGTTTATCTGCTCTTATTTTTAGAAATGGAGGGAAGTAGTATACTGTCTGGTCTATTCTGCATGTGACGCTAAGATCATAGGATTTAGAATTGGAAATAATTTTAGAGTCCATCCAGTCTAGCCTTCCTTATTTTATAGGAGGGACCCTTAGAACCATAGAGATAAAGTGATTCATGCAGAGTCACCCAGGTAGCATATTTAGGATTTGAACAAAAGTCCTTTGCCTTGAAATTAGTGTTCTTTCCATTATATTGTATATTTACTTCAGTATTTCAAGACTGTGGTTTTCTTTGTGTGGGCCTTCTAATCCACTGACATGAATTGTGACCCTCCACCATCTTTTTGTGTGTTATGGACAAAAAAATTCATCACTCTGCAGCCAGACTCTGCTAGTGGGTGTCTCTGGACTTAGGGTGGTCCATAGAAGATAGACAGTCTGTTTCTAGGCCAATGCTTGAAGCCTTTCTGGCTTTGGCAGGACATGTCAAAGCTTGTAACTCTATTGCCATAGACTTCTAGAATCCTGGGTCAACTACATAATGTTATGAGGCACTAGAGGAAGATTTTGATAAAGATGCAATAACAACTACATGGGCACATAACTGTGGTGACATAAATAAGAATTGCATGTGTCCAAATATCTCTAGGGCTAGAATTGTTTTAATATAATCTATGGCTTTGGGGGAAGCACTGTACCAATTTTTTTTGTACCAATTTATCCTGTTAGGCATCAGAGTCTATAGGACTAGTGGAAGTTGTAAGGAAGCAAAGTTTGGCTCAATATAAGAAAGAACTTCTAAAGTTCAAGGCAGTTGAATAGATCACCTCAGAAGGTATTAAGTACCACACCATTGGAGACTATCACAAGTAGGCTTGTTGCCTTTTGTGGGTAGATTCTAGATGGGATTCAGGCTTCAGGTAGACTTCAGGTGGCTCTGAAGTCATTTCAGTTTCTGAGATCCTTTGAATTTATGAATCAAGAATCAAGAATGTTTATAAGGATCCATTATAGACAATGGAGCATTTTCATGATTTAGCATTTTAATTACCTTGGGGAACTTTTGTTTCATCTCACATAGGGATGTCAGTTTTCTCCTGCTGGGTGAACAATTACCATTACTAATGTGATCTGAATGGGTTGTAATTTCTAATGTAACTAATGGGTATACTCATATCTTCTTACTGGTGATGTGTTACATGTCCTTTATTACTTCTTGTGCAACCTTTCTCTCTTCCCCTTTCTTGGAAAAGACGGATAAATAAATAGTAATAGTTCACTTTTTTTTGAAAGCACATTAAAGGTTTACAAAAAACTTTTCTTCATAGACCTTAGAAGTAGATCATGCAAGTAGGACTTTTTGCCATTTTAAAGACAAGGAAACTGAGGCTCATCTAGATAGAATAATTTTTCAGTGGTCATGCAATTAGTGTTAGACTCCAATCTGATCTTCAGACTCTAATCCAAGGGCCCTTTTTATTGTACCACTCTAGGGCGAATGTGTCATCTTTATGTGTACCTTTTTTTTGGGTGCCATCTTAACCCTTCAGAACAATATATGTATATATGAATATATATATATGTTTATGTATATATATGTATATATATATATATATGTATGTGTGTGATATATATACTTTTAGATGCATAAATCTGAGTTAGAAGAGACTTCAGAGCTAAACTCATACTTGAACTACCACTTTCCAAACTCCTAAGTGGTCATTCAGCATCTGCTTAAAGACTTCCATGTAGTCAAAGTGTGATGGCCTGAATGATCTGAATATAATAATAGTTAGTTAATGCTACATTTCTTATATTTGTTGTATTTTTCCTATTAATAGTGGCAGTGGCAATGAGCACCAATGGAGTATAGTTTTTATTCTCAAGATACTGTTATAGTCATGTTTGTCATCCCTGAATCATATAATCTAAAGAATGGAAGAGACCACACAGTCATTTAGTCCAGCCATTACCTAAAGCAGGCATAACTTCTAGATATTGTGGTCATCTAGACTCCACTTAAATTTGTCCAGTGTTGAAGAACTCTGAATGCAACCTATTTCCATTTTGAATTTACATTTCTAAATATTATAAAGGTCTTCCTTATATTGCATTAAAATGTACTGAAATGTGAAATATGCCTCATTAATCATTCTTAGTTCTGTCACATGAGGCCAAGCAGAACAAGTCTAATTCCTCATACCCCTTCCCTATACCAGGCCTCCATACATTTGAGGATCCTGATCTTGTTTCCCCTAACTCTCGTGTTTTCCAGAATACTGATTTCAGGTGCACTTGGCAAGTCGCTGAATCAACTGAAGGGAGCATTTGTGTTCTTTTGCTTCCTTTTTTTTGCTCTTTTTTTGAGAGGGGAAGGTAGGGCAATTGGGGTTAAGTGACTTGCCCAAGGCCATATGGCTAGGTTGTGTGTGTGTGTGTGTGTGTGTGTGTGTGTGTGTGTGTGTGTGTGTGTGCGTGTGCGTGTATGACGTGTCTGAGGTCAAATTTGAACTCAGGTCCCGCTGACTCCAGGGCCTGTGCTCTATTCTCTGAGCCACCTAGCTGCCCCAGAGCATTTGTAGTCTTAAGTCATTAGTTCAGGAGTTTGCTTTGAATCCAGGTGCTTATTGTCATAAACTTAAAAGAGCTGTAGTAGGGAGTAAAACAAATACAACTTCTCTAAAGAGATCTGTGCCAGATAATGGTTCTCCTGATTTAGTTCCTATCGCTAACGTTGTATCTGATTATAAATACTAGCTAGAATTTAACCTTGTAGATTTATATCAGTTTTTTGATGACCAATTTAACATTTTAGCATAGGAATAAAATATTTTTAGTTTTTCTCTGTTTTTAACTATGCAATACTTAATAGATCTCTGACCTGAGAGAATTTAAGGACAAGTGTTTGTGGCACTGCTAAGTTGCTCAAGCATGAACTATCTATTTTTCAGAGAATTGTGATACAATGGGAATAAATAACACTGGAAAGAGCAGTCAGGAAAGTCTCAGTCCTAGTTCCAGCTCTGCCACTATTTATTTTTATAAAATGGGACTAGTCATTTTTCCTCTTTGAACTTATACTGTCATCATCCATCTTATCAAATGAGGGGATTGGTCTAGATTATTTCTAATTCCCTTCAAGGTCGAGTATTTTATGACTGTGCGCTAACAATGTGCATTCTGACATTTTATGTTCTCAGTTTCTTCTTTTTATGTTTAAACACTCTGTGTTCTATATGCCTCCTTCAGTTCTGACAGTCTGTGTCCTGCGGCCCATATTGCTCTAGAACTCTTGATTCTATTTCCGAATTTATAACTGGAACAGTATGTACATATGATTTGTTGTGTAGTTGGTTGTAGAGTGCTCTGTTTTCTATCTACCATGATAAAGATAGCTTCCCTTGATGAGAAATGAAGTGTGATTCCAGGCAGTGAACTTGTTTTTTCTGACTATAGCAACTCTGTCTCTGAAAAATAGAACATAGTGTTTATAGACTATGGAAAGCCTGGCAAGGATTAGTTTTTATCAATATCATTCCCTTTACCAGAGGACTTGTTACTTTGTAAATCAGTCCCAAATGCTGTTTCAAATAGTTTGTGAAAAGTTGATTAGTCATATTTTTGTGGAGATGACTCTATTTTATATACATGAGGGCATTTCAGGTAGTTTGCAGATACTTTCTTTCAGTGGTGTGGCCCGGTTGTGTATCCTTTTTGGTCCTGCGTAATTCTCCATGGGGAAAAAATTATATAGCCTAGGGAACAGAGGAAGAGGGAAATGGTCCCTGAAGTATAATAGTGTGGCATATTCAAGCTGGACTCCAAAATGTATTGTTCTGAGAGCTTATGCAATGGTATTTCAGTAAAGCAAATAGAAATATTTCTAGAAAGCACAATGAAATCATGTAATTTAAATCTATAAAGGACCTTAGAGATCACCTCGCTCAACTCCTGGATTTTAATTTGACCATGGAAAAGCCACTTAATCTCTGTCTCAGTTTCCTCAGTTGAAAAAGGGTGATAATAATAGTGCTTATTTCATTGGATCATTGTGAAGATCAAATGACTAATATTTGCTAAAAAGTGCTTCGTACAGTACCTGACACATAATAGGTGCTATTCTCTTCCCTCCGTCCCCTCTACACAGATAAGAAAAGTGAGACCCAGGGGAGTGAAGTGATTTGCCCATGGCCACAGAGGCAGGATTTCAGCCTGGAGTACTTTGGTGACAAATCTAATGATGTTTCAGCAATACCATGTTACTAAGAATCTGTAATGAATTTTGGGCTTTTAAGCCCTCGCAGTCATCTCTTTTTGTGTTTTGTAATTAACTGATAATAGTAAGAACCTGTCACAACAGGAACTTAACAAAGGGGTAAACTGAGGCATATTTCCAAGCAAGATATTTATTAGTAGGGGCATTCTAACCTGTCAATAAATGAGTCAATGGATTGCCTCTGTTTGTGCCAAAGATCCTGAGCAAAAGAATAGTTCCCCCTTTAGGTTTTGGGGAGTTCAGAGCAAAGAACAGGGTAGATGACATCATGAGATTGGGAGCAGCACGATTGGTCACAAAGCTGAAGTGCAGGAAACAACATAATTGGCGTTCCTTAGCCTTACAAAGACAAACAAAACTTTGTCTGTACCCTGTCATCCCCTCAAACTGTCCCCCTAGATTTCTCCTCTCTTAGCCAATTTCTGGGGATAAAAACAAAAATACAACTTTCTACACCTACTATTTCCAACTCCTTTCCTCTTACTTGCTCTTCAAACCTTTGAAGTGTGGTTCTTGACTCCATCATTCAGCCACCCTAACTAAAACTAACTCTAATTCTAAATCTACAAAGTTACCAATGATCTCCTGATTATGGAATGATGATGGCTGCCCAGTCCTGATCATTCTTGACCTATGCACTGCATTTGACACTATTAACCATACTCTCTTCCAGGATACTCTCTCCTCTTTGGGTTTTCATGACACTGTTCTCTCTTCGTCTCCTCTTCCTGTGTAAATGCTCCTTTTTGGTCTTCTCTGCTAGGCCATTATTCACATCATGCCCCCTGCCTGTGGATGTTACTCAAGGTTCTGTCCTAGGCTCTCTTCTCAACTCCTATATTCTCTCTCGGTAGCCATGTCAACTCCTTGAATTTTAACTGTCATATTTACATTGATAACCTTCATTTATAAACAAGCATAATATACTACATATATGCATGTATACATATGTGAATATATAGACACATATAATGATATGCATGTATGTGTATATGTATCTATGTCCAGTCTCAGTCTCACCTCTGAACTTCATTCCTACATCACTATATACATAAATTATAAGTCCAGAAATACGAAATGCATCAAAAAATCCAAAATTCATCTACTATGACTCCAAAAAAGCAGGAATTGCAATTATGCTACTTGACAATGCAAAAACTAACATTCGAAAAATAAAAGGGAGAAACAAGTAAACTATGTTTGCTGAAAAGACCCATAGATAGCAAACCAATAAATGTCTATGCTCCAAATGCCTTAGCGTCCAAATTCATCAAGGAAACATCTGAGCTACAAGAAGACATAAGACAGTGATGAAAGCTTTCAATATCCCTCTCTGAGTTTTATATAAGTCTAACAAAGATAAACAAAAGGAAAAAAATATGGAACTGAACAAATTTCTGGAGAAACTAAAGTTGAAAGACCCGTGGCTTCTTCTAAATGGGACTGCAGAAGAATATATATGTATTTTTCAGTACCACATGGAACTTTTACAAAAATTGACCACATACTAGGGCACAGAGATATTGCAAACAAATATGAAAAGACAAAAAATCAAAAGTCAATATATCCTTTACAAACCATGATTTACAAAAAATAAAAAATGCAGATCTAAATTAAGGCTTAACATAATGAAGTCCTAAATAATAGGTGAGTCAAAGAATACGTCATACAAACAGCATACCAAATAAGTGACTAAAACATACATGCCTTTTGAGTCAGAGACTCCATTACTGGGGTTATACCCCAAGGAGGCCATAAATAAGAAGAAAGTCCCCATATTCTCCAAAGTATTCAGAGCAGCGCTTTTTGTGATAGCTAAGAATTGGAAACAGAGTAGATGCCCATTAATTGGGAAATGAATGGCAAAACAAATTGGGGTACATGAATGTAATGGAATGTCACTGTGCTGTAAGAAATGATATGTGTGATCAAGACAAAGAAGATGAATACAGACTGCAGTATAGACAGCCAGAAAAAACCCCCCAAAACTATACACAGTAACTACAATAATATAAATATAAAATACAATATAAATTATACATAGTAACTACAATATAAATAATAAAGAACAACCACCCACCAAAAAATCAAAAGTGAATGTAACAAAATTATAAAGATCAAGCATGACTCAAATGAAGAGATATAAGAAGACACCTCAATCTACTCCCTGGTGGAGGGGGGAGGTGTATAAGTTTTACACGCTGCACATGGTTTTGGACTTATTCAATACATTGATCATTTATGCTGATTTTTCTTTTAAAAATGTTATTTGTTATATAGGATGGCCCTCTGGGAGGTAGAAGGATACTAGGGATAGCTATGATAATGTAAGAAACAGAAGACAAAGATTTGTTATAAATAATTTTTAAAAAATCAGAAAATGTCAAGGAAGCTACCCAGAACTCTAGTTAGTTAACTCTGTGGTTAATATATAGGAAGAAATGGAAAAGTTAATATGGGATGAGTAACTATGAATGAATCGTGATCTGCGTGGTTGGAGGTAACATCAAAATCAATGAGATCACAGATTCGTTTTAATATTTGAGTATTTAATGTATCTCTTACAAATGAGCATTTAATCTCTGCCCTTTGTTTTGCTTATACAAATCCGAACTCATCCCAAGTCCCTCGTCCCATTATCCTGCCTACTCCCAAGCTCCCACAATTTACTTTATTGTTATTGTTTCTTTTATTTCCTTTCCTACTCCAATACCTCCTTATCCATTGTCTGTTTCAGTAAAGTTAATTTTAATATAATTTTTCAGCACGTTTTATTTTCCTTCTACCTTCTTTCTTATTCCTTACGCCTCCTGGGATTATCTAGGATGTATTCCCAGGAATGTCAATTCTGAATGGAGGCAACAGGGTATGAGAAATATTCTTGCACCCTAGTCCAGGGTGTTCAATCCTGGTCTTTGCCTACTCTCATATTGATTCTTTTTTTCAATATCATTATACCCTCCCTTTGAATTTATGAACTTTTTTGCACTGAGCCTTGCCATCCTGGATACCCATCTACTTCTTGCCCCCTGTTGGGAGTCAGCATGGATATCTTGTAGAAGCTGATTTCCTAAAATGTCCAAATCCCCCTCAGCCTGGTTCATTATCTCACCAACTACTTCTCCACCTTTTTTGAGGGATCAACTTCATGCTGCTACCTAGTTGTTATCCCTCTGTTGGACACATTTCCAGTTCCACTTCACCTTTCCTGTTCTGTCTCATAGTTCTGTCTTACTCTTCCAGTATCCCAAAGGTGGAAGGAAAAACTGAAAGCCTCTTGTCTGTCTCTCCTCCAGAATCCTGACCACTCATTACTAGTTTCACTCTTTTCTTTTATTGTGAGAGGTACTCCTCTTTTTTTTTTCCTTTGGAGGAGGGAAGGCAAGGCAATTGGGGTTAAGTGACTTGCCCAAGGTCACATAGCTAGTCAGAGTCAAGTGTCTGAGGCTGTATTTGAACTCAGATGAGAGGTATTCCTTTGTATTACTTTACCATCTATAATATTAATTGGCTAATGAGGGAATGAGATTTTTCTCTCTATCAAAAAATTAATTCACATTAATTTTTCTATCCTGCTATTCTCCTGGTTTTCCTCATTGTACTTTTTACTCCTTGCATTCTTTGGCTCATGATACTTTCCTTGCCTTTTCACTGTTATTGTGTGTGTGTGTGTGTGTGTGTGTGTGTCTATACATTTTGCTTTTTGGAGGGCAATTGGGGTTAAGTGACTTGCCCAAGGTCACATGGCTAGTAACTGTGTCAGGAGTCTGAGGCTGGATTTGAACTCAGGTTCTCCTGACTCCAGGGCCAGTGTTCTATTCACTGTGCCACCTACCTGCCCTATGTATATTTATTTTAAGAGAAAATCAAACAAGTAGAAGTTTTACCCTTACCACACACACTAATATCTTTGTCTATCTTTAACTACATATGAAGATGAAATATTTCATTTCTTGATCTTTTATTACAATTTGAAATTATTTAACTTTCTGCTGTTTGGTCATTTTTCAAGTTGATACTCTGATCATCCTGTGATTTTTGAAGAAGTGATTCAAATTCTTCCCTTTTAATGAATGCTTAGTTTTTGATATGTTTTCTAGAGTGTCAACTATTCTTTTAATCTTGGCAATATTATATTATAATTTTTCCTTTGATTTTTTTGTTATGCTGGGATAATACTATGTTATTCTGATTATTTTTCCTTGTTATGTAAAAAGTATTTTCCTTATTGCTTGTAAAATTTGGTCTTCAGTATTGTAGTTCTGAAGTTTGACTATAGTGTTCCTTGGTGTAAGACAAATAAACACAGCACACAGAGGGCTGCTAGCACAGGTTCACTCTTAATCTTGTCAGACAGGAAAGACACTAAGAAGGGGTTAATAATCTTACTTTATTCTAGTCTAGTTTTCTCAGAACAGGATTGCTGATAATGGGAGCACAAACTCCTACAGCATTCCCTAATCACCCTTCTCAAAGGGGCCGGAGAGAAAGGGAGTCAATTACACCTACGTCTTGATGGGGTCAGTCGAAACAGGCACAACTTGTGCATCCTTTAAATCCCCTTATGCCTCAGTGGGTACAGTTGAGGCAAACACAGATCCCCCCCAAGCCTAGATGGAGGCCGATCAAGCAACGCACAGCATCTGTGTCCTCAACCCTAAGGTTCCCCCTAAGCCTCAATGGGGGCCAGTGGAGACACACACAGCATTCGTGCATTCAGCCCTAAGGTTCCCCGTTCACTGATCAGTAGTCACCTGCTTTATAGGGACACCAGGCACAGAAGGCATATTGCCAACAATAGGATCACAAATTTACATCATCCCATCCCTGCATCTCACTGCACAGCCACAGTGGATGTTTATAATTTAAGCACAAATGTTTATATTATTTATCATTATATAATGCTGAGATGTTTTGAACTATAATCGTGAGAACTCATATCTAAACCTGGGAACAAGAGATTGTTATGGCTATGGATCCTGGGAAACTGAACTTTAAGAAATAATAACAAAAATCCACTTTCCACACACTGAAATCCACCTTACTTACACTTGGTATTTCAGTATTTCAAACCTGGGATTCATGATCATCATCAATCATCATCATCATCATCATCATCAATTATCATCTCAGTTTAAACTTTGCTGTTTTCTTCCAATGTTTCTCAGAATTTATTTTTTCCTGTAGGATTATATGGAGTACAGTATTTAAGTTTTCTTTTCCTTGATTAAAAAAAAAGACCTGTAATGTCAGGTTATCTCAGGTTATCTCTTCACATACTATCTTTAAGTTCAGAATTCTTATAAAACTTTCATAGGGTCTTCAAATAGTGTTGTTCTGTTAAACTTTGTTCAATTATTTTTCTTTATTTTTCTACATTTTTTTGCATTATAATGTTTTTATCTTTTGTTCTTACTTCTCTAGTATTTTATTATACTTGCTGAATGTAGCACCAATACACTATTCACAGCACTAATGGCAACTGTCAATATGCCAGCATAGTGTTCAATCACAAAATATAACAGATTCTCCATATGGAAGACAAAAGAAAAACATTTGTCCAGACACCAGAAAACCAGGAAACTGAATCCATCATAGCAACATAGAAGTTAATATGCCACAACACAGCAGAGAACCACACCATCCTTTAGCCTTCCTTCAAACCAACACTCACAAACTAGCTATCTCCCTAGGTGCATTCTCTCCTCCCTCTGTCTCTAACTGTTCTAACTCCCAGTTCCTGTGGGCTCTGTTCCACCCTTCAGCAAATGCCTCCCACCACAGACTCCATGTGATTATATTTAGTCTATTAGGAGCAGGGAATATCTCCAAAGCAGGGAATTCCCTTAGGCTTATTAAGGGGCAGGGAAGATTTTCAAATTTCCATTTCTATTACACTGATTTCTTTCTTTAGCACTCTAGTTTATGTCTTTATTCTTTAACATCTTTCCTTGTTCCTCTAATTTTTCCCATCCATCCTGGAGTTTCTTGCAGTTTCCTTGTTATTTCAGGCATCCTTGAAAAATTTGTTATATGTACTAGTTTCATCTTCCCCAGGAGATTTTGACTTTGCTGGAAAGTATTTGTCTACTGGAATGGATAATTCCTTCAAATTCTTGCTTATTTCTTCTGAGTTAGCTTTTGTCTGTCTCAGTCAGTCAATAATGAATTTTCCATGACGTCTTTGTTTACTACCACAGCAAATAATACACGTAAAAAGCCCTTGAATTCAGATTTGATTCAGGATTCCCTCTAGGAAAACTCTATCTCCAGGATTCCTCTGATCTGGGACTTCTGTCAGTAAGTGCAAAAAAGGTTAATTTGATATGATTTATTCTTAATGGAGCTTTTTTATGACCACTGCTACTTTTTTTTAGAAGTTTATTAATTTTTAATCCTAGAATTTTGTCAGGAACAAAATCAAGCTCACTGAACTATAGCTTTTAGACTTCCATTCTCTTTGCCTTTTTAAAAATTAGAAAAAACTCCCCTCCTCTAGTGGTATGTTGACTCTCCTCTTTTTCAGTCTTCCAAATATCACTAACAGAGGCTCAGTGAACACATCTGTTAGGTCTTTCAGGATCTGATGATATAACTTGAATTCCTGAGGGATGACTGCGTGTTTTCTTACTATCTCCTTATATATCCTGGGGATCAACTCACTATTGGCCACATTTCCTCTGTGCTTTCCAGATCAAAGATCATTCTGCTAGTCAGAGAAAACAGAAGTAAAATAGTTAATTCATCCTTATCTCTTGTCAGTTATATTTCTATTCACTCTGAATGGTCCTTTTCCTTCTTTGATTTTTCTTTTTTCCCAATATAGATTTTAAATAATAACAAAAAATCCTTTTTGTTTTTCTTCTCTTTCTTCATCAGTCTTGGCTCATTCTGAATTCTAGTACTTCTGCTACCATTACAGGACCATGCCATACTTTTTTATTCATCCTTTGTCAGGAGAACTGGATTTAAGTCTTGACTCTATCACCTACTAGTCTTGTAACCTTGGGCTATATTACTCTAGAAGTCAGAACTAGGATTAATGGGTGGAACTGGAAAGGCATATGTTGGCTCAGTATAAGTAAGAATTTTCTAATGATTAGACAGTTTAAGAAGTGGGATAAACTGCATAAATAGTTCCTTGTCATTGAAGTTTCTTATCAAGTTCCTTTTCATTGGAGGTATTGAAGCCAAAGTTAGATGATTTCTCACTGAGTTGTTGTAGAAGTGGGGTAGGGTTCCTGTATTGAGTGAGAAGTTAAATTTAGAGGTGACCTGTAAGGCCTCTTCCAAATCTATAATTCTGATATAGGAAGAAAGTAGAAACTACTTAACCTCATTAGCCCTCAGTTTCCTTATCTGTAAAATAAAGGGATTAGATTGAATGATCTTGAAGGGCTCTTTCATTACCACATCTAATATTTTGTAACTAAGCAATAGCTCTTCTGTTATTGATGTTTGTAACCACAGTGATAGTATATGGTTGTTATGTTCCATTTCTAAGCTCTTTGCTTTAGATTATTTGATATTTAAACAGGTGTCCACATTGATCTTCCCTTTGAGCTCAAACTCAGCTCATTTATAGCCTTGCTTTGTATGCCTAAACTATTTGGATTGTAGAATTTCCAAGCTCATGAATTTGTGTCCGTCCATTTCTCCACACCTCTCCACTTAATTTCTGGAGAACATATTAGCTAGAAATGTTAATGAATTATTCAGGGATTTGTTTATGATGTTCTAGTGCAAAAACAGTAATTAGGCAGATTAACCCCAGAATAGCAAATCCACTGAAGGGCCAGGGATCCTTTCCCTATCACCTCCTTGAAGACCTAAGATCCATTTGCTGAATTAAAAATTGTCCTTCAGGCTTTACGTTATTCTCTACCCAAGATGTTTTTCCATGTGTTCTTCCCTTTCCCTTCCATCAGAAGCCTATAAACTTTTTGGTACTGACCTATTATGCCATTTCAAAGTCTGATCAATAAAGTTGTGGTGGAGAAACACACCAGTAGAACAGCTTTGTATTGCCTGAAATATAGAATGTGAGAGCTAGAGGAGACTTAGGGTTATAGAATGTTAGGACAAAGGGTCATAAGATTTTGAGATATCTAGGCCAATATGGAATGTTGATCTGTGAAGGATTTCCAAAATAGAGAGTGATAAAGATGTAGGGGAGCTTAGTATAATGTAGAATGTTTAGGACATAGGGGAAGCAATAATTTTAGTATCAAACCACACTGCTCATACTCCCATGTAGGGTTGTGTGGCCATGATGAAAACACTGATGTAAAATAAATGTATTGATAAACACTCTTCAGTATGGTTAACATGTACAGGCTTCACTCTAGCAGAGGAATGACAGTAGGGACCAAAGTGTGAGGGAAAGAATTGGACCCACTGGGCTCTATTATTCTTGGGGACTATGTCAGTCTTTGCTAATGAGTTAGGTGATTAGGGAAGAACATTCAGTCTTTCAGGTTCCTAAGAGACCATTTAGCTTAGCATTTCAGTGTTCTTATGATTCTGCACCTTCCCTAGACACCTACCTTATACCTAGGGAGTGATTTAGGCATTAGGGAAAAGTAGCAGTTTTGCATTAACAAAGCAATAGGGAAAGATTGGTGTACCAGTTTCATTAACATTATCATTTTCATAAATATCATGCTGATATTTAATAAAGGCCCCATTGCTTGATGCTACATTAGGCAACCAATGATATATTTCAATGTTATTGATGAGTAAGAGGCAAAATTAAATCAAATTCAAACTATCTGGGGATAATATCACTTTATATTTACCATTCCACAGATTTCTTCCTTGAGGCTGCAATATTACCTTTAAGTTCTGTCTTTGGTTGAGGTAGATGTGGGTATTCAGTTACCTTAAACAGATCACATTTGCTTTTGCACAAAAAGATATAAGGTCTGCAGATCGGTGTAGAGGAAATAACATGGAATTTGGAATCAGAAAACCTGAGTTTAAAACTGACATGCTCTTTGTATATGTAATGCTGCTCAGGTCACTCCAACCCTTTAGGCTTTCTTCATCTATAAAGTTAGCAGGTTGGACTGGATGATTCCCAAAGTTTTTCCAGCTCTAACTTTTGTTGTTTCAGTTTAAATGCAGAACACCATTTGCTAGCTGTATGACACTGGACAAATCCACTTCCTGAACCTCATTTCTTACTGTGTAAAATCCCAACCCATCCCAGCTCACAGGGTTGTTGTGAGGACTGAATGAAATAATGGATGTAAAAGTGCTTGGTAACCATAAAGGATTATATATTGTAGTATGTGTGACTGTTACTTTAGGTTTCACTGCTAATCAACTGGCTCTAAGCTTTTAATTCAGATTCAGTCTTCAGTTCCTAGTAAAAGTTACTCTTTATATAGTGTCTCAGACACTGACTCAGCAGTTTCATTACTGGAGTCTTTTCAGGACCTTTTGTCAGGGAAGCAGCAGAGTATAGTGGAAAGTTCCCTTGACTGATCTAGAAAACATGATTCTAGCCCAACTAACTTTGTGATGTTGAACAAATCACTTCTCATTTTGACGCCTGTTTACTCATCTATAAAAGGAGGGAGTTCGACTAGATAATCTCTAAGGCATCCCTTCCAGCTCTAACATTCAGTAATTCCTAAAGTTCCCATTCTCTGAACTAGTCATTCTCCTTAGTACACAACCCCTAGACTCTCCTCTTTTATTACTTTTTAACTTTCAAACATTTTCTAATGGTCGCAAACTGTATTTTTCATCAAAATAGTGCTTTCTTTACTTTTCATTTCTGCCTTTCAGGCTTCTGTCTTCAGGAATTTAGCACACCATTCCTCTCCACTGTTAATTTTTTAGTAGCACCATAGAATCATAGATTTAGACTTTGGAGGAATCTTAGAAGCCTCCCAGTCTGATCTTCTCCCTTTAGAGATTAGGAAACTGTGTCTCAGGGAGCTTTGACATAGCTTCCATGAAGAGTGAGAAAGGAAATTGATTAGGAAAGAATAGAAGGATTGTTTCACTTCGAACGAAGTCAGCATGAAATTTTAATCTGTCCTGTCAACATGGTTATGGAACCTCCTCCAGATTGGGGTGGGAGGGGTGGGGAAGGTAGAGAGTAGAAATAATACAGGCTTGAAATTTGCCTTGGGAGTAGGCAAGAGATGAACTGCATTTAGGTTAAGGGATGATGGATTCAAGAATACAGGGCAGTACCGAGTTGAATTAGCTAAATATAATGTTGAAGTTGAAAAAGAAAGAAAGTGAAGTCAGAACAGGTAATTCATATTTTGGAAGAATAGTTTTAGAGGGAGTGAACCATGGGGAGAGATGGAATAATAGCATATTGGAAGTGGAACACTTGTGGGTTAGGGTGAGATCTGGTGTGTGACCATCTTCCTATGTGCATTGAGGTGGAGTAGAATAGGTATTAGTATTTAAGGAAGCTGAAGAATTGGGAGGTTAAAGAGCTTGAGGGAGCATCTATGTGGATGCTAAAGTTCCCTGGCAGGAGTTGGGGAAGAGAGAAAGCCAGGTGCTGAAGTCCTTGAGGAAGGAGGGAGAATGATTAGGGGATCAGTATACTAGGTTATGATAAAATATATATGTACATATGTGTGTATAATTGAGTTTGAAAAGCAGTGAATTTTTAAAACCTAGTAACATTAATGAAAGTCTCAATGTGTTTTGAATTCAATATAAATTTTTAAAATTAATTTTATTTTTAAAATTAATTTTATTTTTGAAATCACTGTTAAAGGTTGGTTTCTGCATTAGCTTTGAACTCACCATTTTTGAACTTGATCCTTCTTTATTCATTTTATTATTTTAAAGACTTTATTATTTAAAGATAACTAAGGTTATCTGTGCATTAAGCAGTGCTTAGTTTTGTCTCTGGAAGTAACATGTTATGGGTGCTAGGGTAAGTCACTTCCCATCTCTCGGGTGGTTTGTAAATGCACCAGTTTCTGCACACAGGCTTTAACATACACAAATATCTTTGTTTTCTCACAAGCATAAATTTTTCTCACAAGTATAAATAATGTGAATTTTTTTTGTTGTTGACATTCATGACAATTTCGGAAAACTATCATTGTTAATCATTTAAATAGCATGAAAGCAAATTCAAATTTATTTTAATAGCTCAAAATGACAATATGTATTTAGAAAGATTTTTAAAAGTAGAGATAATTGGAAAGCATGAATAAAAATTAGACTATCTGGTAAATAGAGTATTTGAACTGTATTATGAATACTGGAGCATTGAGGATGAATGTATATTTATAATTCTTATTAATGGGGAACTACCTTAGAAAAGGAAGACTGGTAAGCCACAAGATGGGAAACAGAAGAAAATTTAAGAGTGTGGTTTATCTTCGGTCAAGAGAATGAGTAACAATTTCCTTTTGAGGCTCATATTTCATTTGGCATAGCATATAGTAGCTCTTTGTCATAGAGTTTCCTTTTCATAAAATATTAGACCTGGAAGAAAAGCTTGAGATAGGCAATATAGTTCTATCTTCTAATTTTAAAATGAGGAAACTGAGGTCAAGAGAGGAAAAATGACTCACTCTAGCTACTACAATATATTACATACAGACTCAGAACGGGAACCTAGGTCTCAATTCCAAGTCCAGTATTTTCCCATCAGCCCTCAAAGAGGCAGATTTTCCCATAACTTTTCTGATACCTTATAATGGTGAGGAGTTCTGAAATCTTTTTACTTAAAAATTTTATTATGATTTAATAAACTTTAACAAACACATACATTTTGATATATAAGGAACACAAAAAATTGTATATGAAATTGTGAACCTATACATAGTTTAAAAATGTGTATAAAATTTAACACAGTAGTAGCAAAGTTGTTCTCCTTGTCTGAATTCTGAACTTCATTCTCCTTTCTTCTTTATTTTGGACATTTGTTAGGAAAAAAAATTCTTTTTGGTTTCAAATTCATTCCCTCCTTTCCTCAACCTATTGAGAAAGCAAGCAATATGATGTCAGTTTTACATGTGAAATCATGCAAAACATATTTCCACACTAGCCACGTTGAAAAAAAAAAGAACAGCAAGATATATAAAGTGAAAAAAGTATGTTTCAGTCTGCATTCAGAATATGATCAGTTCTCTCTCTGGAGGTATATAGCATTTTTCATTATGTGTACTTTGGAATTGTCTTGGATCATTGTATTGTGATATCAGAGTAGCTCTTATTTTTTTTTAATATAAATTTGGCTCAGTTCCCTATATATATGAGAAATTAGGCCTTTGTCAGAGCAACTTGCTGTAAATTTACTCACTTAATGATGAACAAAACTTCACCTGGTCATACCCTCTACATCCCAGTAATTCTATATCCCTGTAGATTGTTATCCAAACCCTATTTACCCACTACGTGATTCCTTGTTTCTGTCTTTCTCAACCTACCCACCCCAAAGTCTGAACTAAATTTTACCCTTCCCTTCACCTGTGCCCTCTGGAATGCCTGCTTCATAGGTAACAAACTTGTTTTCATTTTCTGGCTGACACTGAGACATGGTTCCCTCCTGATGGCACAGCCTTCCTGGCCACTCTTTCCAGCATTGACTGCACTTTCACTAATTCCCTTTTCCTTACTGGTAGAGGTAGAGAAGTTGGAATATTATTTGTTCCCTGTCCTCTTCAGATTCTCCACTCCCCCTCTGCACCCATCACTCAGTAACCTCTCCTGTGAGGCTTATACTCTCTACATCTCCCACACAATTAAAAGACTTCTAAGACACTCCTCTTCCTTCTTCAGTGAGGTCAGTTGCTGGCTCACAAACCTTTTTTCCTTCCCATATCCTGTCCTTATACTGGGGAACTTCAATATACATATTGACACTCCCATAAATACCCTAAACTCCTAGTTCTTTAATCTACTCATTTCCCAAGACCTGCTTCACCATCCCACCTCAGCCATACATAAAGATGGTCAGTCATACTCTTGATTTTGCCATCCCCCACAAATGTATTCATGAACTCTGAAATTCCCTTATCTGATCACAATCTAATGACTTTCCACCTTTTTCCTTTCTAATCCCAAACCCTGCTTTTCGTCTATGCTGTGACCTTCAAATCCTCAGCCCCTCAATTCCCTTCCAGACTATTACCCCTATACTAGCCAAAGTTTCCTTTTACTTTCTTGACCCCTTGGTAAACCAGTTCAAAATTACACTGTCTTCTTCTCTTGTTTATCTTGCCTCTCATCATATCACTGATTGTGTCCTGCCAAGCCTCAGTGTTGGGTCACACCCACCATCTACTGCCTTTACTTCTACATATGTGGTGTTGAATGAAAATGAACAAAATCATGCAACCATTCTAACTGGGTCCACTGTAAATTTGTTACATAAGTATAATATACTATTAGTATTATATTCATGTTTTATCTTCCCCTACTAGACTGTAAATTCCTGAAGAGTAAAGTGGCTTTTCTTTGTATATAGTCCAGGGGTGGGGAACCTGTGGCCTTGAGGCTACATGGGGCCTTCTAGGACCTCAAGTGTGATCCTCTGACTGAATTCCAACTTCATAGAACAAATCACATTAATAAAAGGAATTGTTCTGTAAAACTTGGACTCAGTTGAAAGGCCACACCTAAGGACCTAGAAGTGGCCTCAAAGCCACAGGTTCCCACTAACAAAGGTTGCATTGTGTACAATAGCCACCTAATAAATGTTTGTTGAATGAATGAATAATTTAATTCTAAAATCTAAGGATCACAGCATTTAGAACTAGCAATCGCCGCCCCCCCACCTCTCATCTTCCCCTTCCCATGATAAAAGAGAAGGAAAATAAAACCCTTGTAAGTTTGTATTAAGTCAAGCAAAATAAATTCCCACATTGGCCATGTCTAAAAAGATCTCATATGAACTGCTATTTTGAGGAGTTTGTCAGTGAAATGGGAAGAGATATTAAATGATAGCTTGAGGGGTGTGTATGTGTCAAATCAAAGGGTTTTGTTTGTTTGTTTGTTTTTAAACAAATGCTTTATTAACTTCTGGTTTACATCATTCATTTCCACCAGATTATGAGTTACATTTTTCGCCCGTTCTTTCCCTACCCACCACCCCAGAATAGCAGTCCCACCAGATATCCCCTCATCCAATCTGCTCTCTCCCATATCTTCTCCCATACCCCCTTCGACTTTGCCATTAGGGCAAGGTGAATTGCTGAGCCCCACTGCCTGGACATCTTATGAAACATTTAATTTTAAAACTTCGATTTTCAGATCCATTCCCTTTCTCCCCTGTCACCCACTCCCTCTGAGAAGATAAGCAATTCAGTATGCGTTGTACATGTATATCTATGCAAAACATTACCATAGTAGATATATTGTAAAAGACTGCTTATATTTCCCTCCCACCTGTCTCACCTCCCACCTGGTCCATTCCCTACTTTGATCCTGTCCCTCTTTGATAGTGGGTACTTCTAACCTCCCCTCTCCCCAGAATGCCCTCCCCTCCATCATCCCCCTCTCATCCCCCTTTCCCATACTCAGGAGAGTGAGTGAGGGTAAGATATTTCATTTAGTATGTATGTGATTCTCTCCTTGAGCCAACTTCAATGAGAATATGCTTTTGCCTTTTTGCCTTCCTGTTCTTCCCCTCCCCAGCAACTACTTCCCCTTGCCTCTTCTACATGAGATAGTTTGCCCTACCCTGTCTCTCTCCATCTCCTCTTGCCACTTTCCTCCTTCACCTCTTGACTTCACCCCTTAAAAGTCATCCCTTCCTTGGGGCAGCTAGGTGGCGAAGCGAGCAGAGAGCCAGCCCCGGAGCCAGAAGGACCCGAGCTCAGATCCGGCCCCAGACACCCAACACACAAACAAAAACCCAGCCACGTGGACCTGGGCAAGTCACCCAACCCCAATTGCCCTCCAAAAAAAAAATAATAATAATCATCCCTTCCCATCAAATTCAACCTGTGCCCTCTATCCATGTATACCTGTGAACATATGCCATGTACCCTTCTTCAATTATTTTCATAATGAGAAAGGTTTCATCAAACATAGTTATTGTTTTTCCATGTAGGACTGTAAATAGTTCAACTTTGATAAGTTCCTTTTGATTTCTTTTCCTTGATTGCCTTCTCAAGCATCTCTTGCTTTTTGTGTCTGAATGTCAAATTTTCTATTCAGCTCTGGTTTTTTCATCAAGAATGTTTGAAAGTCCTTTATTCCACTGAATGACCATATTTTCCCCTGAAACAAGATACTCAGTTTTGCTGGGTAGGCGACCCTTGGGTTCATTCCCAGCTCTTTTGCCCTCTGGAATATCATATTCCATGCCCTTCTATCCCTCAATGTAGAAGCTGCCAGGTCCTGTGCTATTTTGATTGTGTTTCCACAATATTGAAATTGTTTCTTCCTGGCTGCTTGTAGTATTTTCTCCTTGATCTGGGGATTCTGGAACCTGGCTATAATATTCCTGGGAGTTTTCTTTTTGGGATCTTTTTCAGGAGGTGATTGGTGGATTCTTTCACCTCTATTTTGCCCTCTGGATCTAAAACATCAGGGCAGTTTTCCTTGAGAATTTCTTGAAGGGTGATTTCTAGGTTCTTTCCTTGATCATGGCTTTCAGGTAGTCCAATAATTTTTAAATTGTCTCTCCTGGATCTATTCTCTAGGTCAGTGGTTTTTCCTATGAGATATTTCACATTGCCTTCTAATCTTTCGTTTGTTTGGATCTGCTTAACAGCATCTTGATTTCTCATAAAGTCATTAGCTTCCATTTGCTCCAGTCTAACTCTGAAGGAATGAATCTCCTCAGTGAACTTTGAGATTCTTTTTCCATCTGGCAAATTCGACTTTTTAAGGCATTCTTCTCCTCATTGCCTTTCTGAGCCTCTTTTGCCATTTGAGTTAGTCTGTTTTTTAGGGTGTTATTTTCCTCAGTCAGGCTGTTGACTGTCATTTCATACTTTTCTTGCATCTTTTTCATTTCTCTTCCCAAATTTCCCCCCACTTCTCTTATCTGCTTCTTAAGGTCCTCTATGGTCTGTAGCCAGCTTGTATTTTCATTTGGGGCTTTTGGTGCAGGAGTTCTGACCTCACAGTCCTCCTCCATGCTTTGAGCCTCTTTGCCCCTAAAATAGGAGTCCAATGTTGAACTTTTTTGTTTATTTTGTTTCGTTTGCCTAGGCATATTGTCACTTAATTACTTGATTTTGGGGCTTGTTGCCACAGTAGGACTCCGCCACCAGACAGGGGAGCTTCTGCCCAAACATGGGGTCTTCACAACTTCCGCCAGTTGGGTGGCCTCTGTAAAGCCTCCACCCACTCTGGCAAGTTGGATACCCACCCCAAACTTCTCCCCCAGACCACAATCCAGATCCAGGCAGTTTAAAGCAAAAGTGATTAACCCCCAGACTGATTGCTGGATCTTCCTACAGTTTGCAGACCAGGAGCTAGAGCCACTACTGACGCTGCAAAATGGCTTCTGTGCAGCTGTTTCTTCAGCAGCTTTTTGTCCCCAGGGGAGGAAGCCACGTGTTCCCCAAATACTGGTCCCAAAGTCCATAGGGCACTAACCTCTCACTTTGTCCTAGGCATATCTGTGCTGATAATTCTGGAATCGCCACTATTGCTGGTGTTCTGGAGTCCCTCCAGCCGGCTGAAGGCCCGGCAGCCCTGGGGCTAAAGCCTCGGACCTGGGCTCGGCTCGGCGGGCTGCGCTGTTGGTTCCCAGCTTGCTGTGCTGCCTGCTCTCAGAGTGCTGCGCTGGCGACTCCCTGTAGGGCTGCTGGGCTGTCCTCAGCAGGAGGTTAGCTTCTCTGTGCTGTTCTGTGGGTGCTGTGGCTCCAGAAGTTGTTTGGAGCTCCCTTTCACATTGTTTGAAATTTGTGTGGGGCAGAGCACATTGGAAATGCTGTTTCTACTCCGCCATCTTGGCTCCGCCCCCGGAAGACCTGTTTGTTTGTTTTAATGGAAGAAACCTGGGCATATTTGCCAGGAGAAGGGAAGGAGCCAATAATTAGGTAGTTAGGGGCAGGAAGGGAAAGAGGGGTAAAAGAAGGAAGAGGATTATTGATGGGGTTAGCTCCCAAAGGGATGGAAGGTGATTGGTAGGAAGAATATAAATAGAAGGATCAACTGTGGAGGAGAGAAGAGTCACCTCTTGATCAGAGACTGGGATAATGGAAGAAAGAATAGATTTAGGAATGAGATATAGTGAAATGATAGGAGTTTTTTGTTGGATAGAGGGATTTCAGAGTTCTTGGATATGGAAGTATAACATTTATAGATAATGATGACAGCAAGAGTTTGAACATTCACATGTGTGGCTAAGATGAAGTGAAATTATTGGTAATAGGAGTTGAGCAAATTGGAGAATTGAGGCCAATGTGTTTGAGGAAACATCATCACATATATTGAAGTCTCATGCATGGGTGAGAGAGAACTACTGTGATTCAGGTACTGAAGGACCAAGAAAGGAGACTGCAGGACCTTGGAGACAGTGGATAATTGCTACCCAAATCAGATAAAAGTGAATAGAGTCAACCTCAGATGAGGAGTTGCTGAGTGATGGCAACAGAAAGAGGGTCTGAAAGCAAGAAAGACTGGTTGTTCATAGTTCTGTTCCAGTATTTTGGAGAGCAGGTGCATATGAGAAGAAGTATCTAGTACCAGAGAAGATGGCCAGGGTAGTGTCTTTTAGTGGGAAGGAGCATGAGTAGAAAAGGTGAAAGATTAAGAGATGTTTGGATAGAATGGGCTCCAGAGTTGGACAAGTAGAGCTAGAGTAGGACTTGGGAGAAGGCCTGGGGTGAATTTGGATGAGAAAATTCTCTGTTGTATTGTATTTTGTATACTTGTGCCCCCTAACCTCCACCCTATCAGATAAACTCCCTTAGGATGGTTCTTCATTATCTTTTGTTATTGTATCATTAGTATTAAGCACAGTGCCTTGTAAACTTTAAGGCTTAATATGTGATTCAGGTTGAATATTGGTTTTTTGGTTTGTTTATTTTCCTTTCCTAAACGGTAGCATTTAACAGCTGGAAGAAAATGACATATGTTTTCTTCTCCTTGTTTTCATGGTGTCTTCTGAATTAATAACCTACAGTCCATTTGATGCAAAATAAAACGATTGAAAATGCTATAAATTATAAATGCCAAGTTGTTGATGCTTATAAAATGTATAACATATGTCTTGTTTTGTTATGCCTTTTAAAATTAATATAATTTATTTAAAAGGTGTGATTCTGTTTTATCTCCTTTTCAATTTGGGATGCTTGAAGAAGCAGCAGAGAGTAGTAGAAAGAGTATTAGCCTGGGAGCTTGGAGATGTAGTTTTGAGGCTTAGTTCTTCTACTTAATAGTGTATGTCCTTGATGAACTCACAGTCCCCATAGGCCTTAGTTTTCTCTCCTGTAAAATGAAAGAATTGAACTAGATTACTTCTAGCTCTAAATCTATTATCTTGTGATCTATAAAATGACGGTGTAAACAAAATATTTCTCCTAGCTTTAACTTTCTGTTTTCCAAACTTGTATGAAAATAGAGCAGTAAGGGACCTTTGAAGACAGAATTTTAGAGCATAGATTGTTAGAACTAGAAGGTAATCTGTAATCTTAGAAAATAGAATGTTGAAGCTGCCATCAGTCTATCTTGGGATAATGAACTTAAAAGATAAAAATCAGTAAAGATTATATAGACTAGAATTTCAGAAACAAAAAGAACAAATGATATTAGTGTAATTTCAGTGTGAATATAGAAAATAGAATGATAGAAAAGAAAAAAGATAGAAAAGAAAAAATAAAATAGAAATAAATAGAAAAGATCTAACATTTAATGCTAGAACAAAGGATTTAGAACATTAAAGTTGGGAGGGATCTTAGATAGTATTTTGTTATATCCCTTTATAAACTGAAGTCAGACAGGGAAAATAACTTGCTTGAGGTTTTAAAGCTAGCTAGTTATGGAATTCAAGAAGTATTAGTCCTATGTCTTCTATGATATAATACCAAAGAAATGTGGGATTGATCTCAACTCTTCAAGAGAGAGTATAGTTGGAAAAAAAAATTATGTGATGGAACAATTAAAAGAAATAGGAGACAGAACATGTCCAGGTTTTCAAAGATTATCTTCTTGATCTTTAAGACCAAAACAACCAATTTAGGTAAAAGTGTATTGCCATTCAAATTTCCCACTGCCAAATTTGCTTGAACCTTCAATTGTAGCTAAAAGTTCATGGGAACAGAATGAAAGTAATAGCCTAATTTTTTTTCTTGTTTCTATTTCTTCTAGTTTCCCTTTGGTCGTCGCTTGCCTTGTGATATCTACTGGCATGGAGTTTCCTTTCACGATAGTGACATACTCTCAGGTCAAGTGAACAAGTTCCCAGGTACCAGTTGGCATTGCTATTTGTTAAGAGGTTTCCTAGGTATATCAGTAAAAACACAGCAGGTCTCAAAACTCAAAACTTGTGGATTCTGAAATGGAATTCATTGCTGAATTTTATCAGGCTATCTTGGAAAAAAAGGTGAACTTAAATATTATTAGGATGCAGACTTAAGATTTCATAGACTAGAAGCTCAGAAACACAAAAAGATGAATTGTACTGGTTTAATTTCACTATGAGCACAGACTAAAGAATGTAGAAGTGAAAGGGACCTGAGAATAAAGAACATCTGGAATTAAAGTTGGGTGGAGTCTTAGCACAAAGAATATTCAAGCTGCTATCAGGTTATCTTGGGAGATAAGTACAATCAGTGATACGATCAAGTTATAAACCACTAAGGCTTTCTTAGACTAGAACTATGATTATGAAAGGCAAATAGTACCAGTCTGATATCACTTCTATAAGAGCATGATTTTTACCTTTTGAATCATAGAAATAATATGTAGCCTTTAATCACAACAATCCTTATGAGAGGTTAGTAGTGGGACTATAATTATGCTTATTTTAGAGAGAGAAAAAAAAATATTCAGGTCTAAGATCATAGGGATGTGCAACTTGGTGTACAGTGGATAGAGTGTTGGGCCTGGAGTCAGGAAGACCTGAGTTCATATCCAGCCTCAGACACTTAATAACTGTGTGATCCTAGGCAAGTCACTTAACCCTATTGCCTCAGTTTCCTCATCTGTAAAATGAGCTGGAGAAGGAAATGGCAAACCACTCCAGTATATTTGCCAAGAAAATACTAGATGGGGTCGCAAAGAGTCAGACATAACTGAAATGACCAAACAACAACATAATAGTCCAGGGGAGTTCATGAATGTATGTGTTATCTCTTCTATTAAAGTTTAAGCTCCTTTAGGTCAGGAACTACTTGTTTCCTTTTTTTTTTTTTTTTAGTGGGAACCAAGCAATAAACCTGGTGCTTAGCACTTAGTACACACTAGGCCTGAGACATTCCATTCCACTTTTGAGGCTCTCATTGTTAAGTTTTCCATTAGCTATTGAACTCTGCCTTTCTGCAGCTCTTCTTGTTCCCTGATCTATCTCTTGGTACTGTGTGGAACAAATCTAATGCCACTTTTGTTTACTTTAACCTGAAGGTAGCACTTTTAAGGGTGAAGTTGAAGAAAACATAGGAATTCCTGCTAGTAATGAGGACTGGCTCGTTAATGTAGCCTCTCTTAGATAATGCAACTGTTACTGAAACTAATTCATGTCAGTCACTGAGTTTGATGAAATCCTAGTGCTGAGGAGGTAGCTCTAAAATTCAATTTTCCAAGGTATCTTCCAGTTCAGACATTTTTCTGATTAAACTTTATGAATTACCCACATATTCAAATATTCTAAAAACATATCCACCAAACATTTTATATCACTGATGGTTATTTCCAATGGAAATTCCAGGTAAGGGTAAATACTTTGAATATTGAGTAAACAGAATTGTTGTGTCCACATATGGCAGTGTATTTGTGTTATCACATCATACTTTGATAATTCCTATGGCGTATTTATATAAAACTAGCATAATATCTTAATGGAGAATTTTAAAGAAACTGTTTTTTTTGAAAAGAATTTGTTTAAAAGTACCTTGCTTTTAGAAAATCCAAGAGTTATCCCCCAACTAGTTGTGTTCTAATAGTTCATTTGTAAGTCTTTTATAAATAATGGTTAGGCTCAACGCTACTATGAGAACTCTAGTTCAGTCTACTATTATTATGGATTAAGTTTACTGATCTAGAAATTAATCACTATTTTAAACAATGTTTTAGCTGTGGGAAAATGAACCCTTCCTGACTCCCATTTCTCAACTTTCTCATTGTTATTTTGTTAATAACTCAAATGATACAGACTTTTTAAAAGCTTACTAAGTGCTTTCCCCACAACTACTCTGAGGTAGATAGTTACAAGTATTATGATCCTCATTTTATAAATATGGTTACTGTGGCTCAAAAAGATTAAATGATGTACCCTTTTTCACATAGCTAGTAAGTATATGAACTGGAATTGGAACCTAGGTCCTCTGAGTTCAAGTCCAGTGGTCTTTCCATGACACTATGCTTCACAATGTTTGATAGTGTCTCTCCTTCTATTTGGGGCCCTGATCAGATGAAATCTCTACCATGAAATCTTCCCTCATGTGTCCTATACTTCGTCATCTTCCTCAAATGTTTTATGGCACTTTGTCTGAACCTCTTCTTTGTACTCATTAAGAGCTATCATGGCATGGTAGATAGTGTGTTTGATTTGTGGTCAAAGAACCAATCAACAAGCATTTATTAAGTTTTTATATATACTAGGCACTGTGTTATATATCAGGTGTGTGTGTGTGTGTGTGTGTGTGTGTGTGTATGTGCATGCGCGCGCACATATACATAAATTGATACCTCTAAGAGAATTACAGAGTAGATTGAAGGTAACAGTGGAAAAGCACTAGCTCCTGGGGGCAGGGGTGGATGGCAGTCCTGAAAAGGTGGTCTAGAGAAGGTGGTACTTGAACTCAATCTTCTTTCAATTTCTATTTTGCCCTCTGATTCTAGAATATCAGGGAAATTTTCCTTGAGAATGTCTTGAAGGATGATTTGTAGGCTTTTTTTTTTTTTATCATGGCTTTCAGATAGTCCAATAATTTTTAAATTATCTCTCCTGGGTCTATTTTCCAGGTCAGTAGTTTTTCCAATGAGATATTTCACATTGCCTTCTATTTTTTTATTTGTTTGGATATGTTTTATAGTATCTTGATTTCTCATAAAGTCATTAGCTTCCATTTGCTCCAGTCTAATTTTGAAGGAATTATTCTCTTCAGTGAGTTTTTGAAATTCCTTTTCCATCTGGCCAATTTAGCTTTTAAAGCCATTCTTCTCCTCATTGCCTTTTTGGGCCTCTTTTGACATTTGAGTTAGTCTATTTTTTAAGGTGTTGTTATTTTCTTCAGTATTTTTTTGGGTCTCCTTTAGTAGGCTGTTGACTCACTTTTCATGATTTCCTTGCATCATTCTCATTTTTCTTCCCAATTTTTCCTCCACTTCACTTGCTTTTCAAAATCCTTCTTGAACTCCTCCACGACCTTTGATGAGATCATATTTTTCTTGGAGGCTTTTGATGCAGGAGTTTTGATTTTGTTGTCTTCTTCTTGTTCCATGTTTTGATCCTTTTTGTCTCCAAAAAATATTCTGTGGTCTGATTACACTTCCTCTGTTTGTTCATCTTGCCAGCCAATTACTTGACTTTTGAGCTCTTAACCATGATAGAACTCTGCTTCCAGAGTGGAGAGAGCTGTGTCCCAAATTGTTGGGGTTTTCACAGCTGTTGTCAGAGCTATGAGAAGGGTGCCCTTTCTTCAGCCACCACAAGCTCTGGCATGCTAATGTTCCTCACCCCAGGACCACCACCCAAGACTGCAACCCAGAAACAAGCAGGTCAAAGCAAGAGCAATTACCTGCTGAATGGTCATTTGGTCCCCCTGCAATCTGTAGGCCAGAAACTTGGGAGGCAGTCATGCCACTGTGCCACCACCACCTCTGCTGCCCCAGGGGCAGGGGCCAGACCATGTTCTTCTCTCACCCAGTTCCAACAGAGTTCCCTACTAACCTTGTACTTTCTAAAGTTTGTTCTGGCCATCTGGGCCATCTTGAACTCAATCTTAAAAGAAACCAGGGATTTTATAAGGTGGAGGGTTGGAGGGAGCACATTCTGGGAATGGGAGACAGGCAGGGCAAAGGCATGGAGATGGAAGGTAGAGTATGCTATGTTAGGAATAGCAAGCCAGCAACCAGCCTGATTGGATTGCAGTATTTATGGAATGGAATGATGGGTTAAAAAACTGGGAAGATAGGGAAGGGCCAGGTTATGAAGAACTTTAAATGCCAAACCAAGTAATTTATATTTGATCCTTGAGATAATGGGTAACCATTGAGTTTACTGAGTGGGGGAGTAACATGATAAGACATATGCTTTAGGAAGATCCCTTTGGCAGCTGTGGAAAGGATGGATAGGAGTGAGAAGAGACTTGAGGGAGGTAGTCTAATTAGAAGGCTATTGTAACAGTCCAGCTGATGAAGACCCGAGCTAAGATGGTAGTTATGAGTGGAGAGAAGTAGATGAATGCAAGAGATAGTCTAATGCAGGGTTCTTAACCTTTTTTGTGTGTCATGAATCCCCTTTGACAATCTGGTGAGGCCTGTGGTTTTCTTCTCAGAATGTTTTAAATGCAGAAAATATATAGAATTACAAAGGAAACCAATAACCAAATTATTAAAAGTAAGCTTATAAATCCCAGGTTAAGAATCCCTATTCTAGAGAAGGAATGTGCAAGATTTAGTAACTGATTGGATAAATGGTATATGAGAGTAAGGGCAATCAAGGATGACATTAAGTTGTGAACTTGGATGACTGAAAGTATGGTAGTACCCTTGACATTGATAGGAAAATTTAGAAAAGGAGTTTTGGGAGGAAATTTCTTTTTCAGACATATTGAGCTTAATATGCCTATGGGTTATTCAGTATGAAATGTCCATTAATGCTGTTGGTAATGTGGAACAGGAATTTAGAAGACAGATTAAAACTAGACAAAAAAAAAATCTCAGAACCATCTGCATAGAGATGATAATTAAACCCACGAGAACTGGTAAGATCACTGAATGAGAAAGTATAAAGAGAAAGGAAATGATGATCTAGGACAGAACCTTGGGGGACACCAACAGTTGGTGGTATAACTTGAATATCCGTCATAGGAGGCTGAGAAGTAGCAGTCAGACAGGCAAGAGAACCAAGACAGAACAGTGGTGAAAACCCAGAGAGGAAGAGAGGACTCAGAAGAAGACTGTTAACAGTGTCAAATGCTGCAAAGAGATCCAGAAGCATGAGCGTTGAGAAAACACCATTAAATTTGCTATTAGATGATCGCTGGTAACTTTGGAGGAAGTAGTTTCAGCTGAGTTACAGAAGGTTTGGAAGAGAGGGAGGGGAAAGGAATTGGAGAAACTAATCCTAGATGGTCTTTTTGCAACTTCAGCTGAGAAGGGGAGGAGACATTAATAGGAAAATAGTAGGATCTAATGAGGCTTTTTAGTGATGGCGAGATTTGAGTGTATTGATTGGAGGAAAAGAAGGAACCAGTAGATATGGGAGGGAGAGAGGAGAAGGGAGAGAGAGAGAGAGAGAGAGAGAGAGAGAGAGAGAGAGAGAGAGAGAGAGAGAATCATAAGAGGGGGCAATCTGCTAGAAAAAAAGGAACAGATGGGAGTCAAGGGTACTTATAGGGATGTTGGGATTGGTGAAAAGATGGTACTTCTCAAAGACTGGAATGATAGAGGAGATAATGAGGAGAGAGATATTGGAGGAATGGGAGATAAGGAGGAGGGGAGAAGAGCACTTTTATTTGTCCTCTTTTTTTTTTTTTTTCAGTAAAGTATGAGGTGAAGTCCTAAGCCTAGAGCATGGGGAGGCAAGGTCCAGCTAAGGGGCTAGAGGAAGTTCCGAGAGGTGTGAGAAGAGATATGGAACAGCTGCTGTGGTGAGTGGGCTAAGGAATTATTTAAAGAGGAAGACTAGGAGAATTGCCCTGTTGTATTGAGGGCCCAGTTGAGATTAGCTAGCATAAATTTTTAGTGGATCTAGTCAGCACGGTTCTTTATTTTCTCCAGTTGTGTTTAGCAGTGAATGAAACAGATAGAAGTAAATCAGGATTGTGGTCTGTCAAGGTGTGATAAGTGATAGGACAAAAACAAAGGATTAAGAATAGAGGATAGTATAGTGTTGAATTGGCTCAACACTTGAAGGCTTGGGAAGAGAGGAAAATGTAGCCATAGTAGGAGTAATGATTTGGAACAGTTTGGTGGAAGAGAGAGATTGGAAGTCATGGATAATGAGTAGGTTTAACAGGAATAAGGCATAAGATGGAAAGATGAAAGATTAGGATTGGATAAAGGAAATTTGGAGTTTTTTAAAGTGGAAGATCATAGATTTAGAGTTAGAAGGGACCCTAGATATCATCTAGTCCAAGCCTGTCATTTTACAGATGAAGAAACTGAGGCCCTTGAAAGGTTGTGAAGGTTCACAAGGTCACATGGATAGTAAGTATGAGGATTTGAACCTAAGACCTCTAAATTCTAAGTCTGAAGTCT
>WOXC01000226.1:0-90461 GCA_011680675.1 Gymnobelideus leadbeateri
ATGTTATGAAAGACTAACTATATTTTCCTCCATCCTATACTCCCCCACATTTATTTAATTTTCTCCTTTGACCCTGTCCTCCTGAAAATTGTTTGCTTCTGATCACCCTTTTACCCAATTTGCCCTGACCTCTATCATCCCCCTCTCTTATTCTCTTCCCCCTGTTTTCCTGTAAGGTAAGTTAGATTTCTATACCTAATTGAGTGTGTATGTTATTCACTCCTTAAGCCTAATCCATTGACAGTAATATTCATTAATTCCTTCTCACCTCCTCCTTCTTTCCATCCACTATAAAAGATTTTTCTTCTTTCATGTGATATAATTTATCCCATTTTACCTCTCCCCTTCTCCTTCTCCCAGTACATTGCTCTCTCAACTCTTAATTTTATTTTTAGATGTCATCCATTTATATTCAACTCTCCCTATGTACTCTCTCTCTCTCTCTCTCTCTCTCTTTCTCTGTATACACACATACAAGTTCAACTTTAATAAGTTCCTTATTTTTTCTCTTTCCTAATTACATTTTCATGCTTCTCTTGCTTCTTAGATTTAAAAATGAAGTTTTTTCTTCAGTTCTGGTCTTTGCATCAAGAATGCTTGAAAGATGGGGGCGGAGCCAAGATGGTGGAGTAGAAACAGCACATCCAAGAAAATCTCCTCCCAGATTACCTCCAAACTAAAGGGGGGGGCGCTCTGAACAACTTCTGGAGCCCCAGCACCCACAGAACAACACAGAGAAGCTAACCTGCCGCTGAGGACAGCCCCGCAGCCCTACAAGATGGACCAGCGCAGCGCTCTGGGAGAAGGGTGCAGTGCACAGGGAGCCAAGCACAGGTCCACCTGAGTCGAGGTTTTAGCCCCAGGGTGGCAGGGCCAGCAGCCAGCTGGAGGGACCCCAGAACACCAGCAGCTGTGGCGATTCCAGAATTATCAACATAGACATGCCTAGGACAAAGTGAGAGGTTAGTGCCCTATGGACTTTGGGACCAGTATTTGGGGAACGCGAAGAATATAGGTTCTGATGTCAGCTCTACTTCTTACTACCTATGTGGCCCTGACCATTTGCACTTTCTGTGCTTCAGATTTCTCATTTGAAAATTAAAAGGCTACAGATAAAAATCCTATCATTCTGTTTATGCTGTGATTTGTGTAGGAGTTATATGCACACACATGCGTGCACACACACACACACATATATACATACATACATACATACACAAAGATACATATATATATATATATATATATATATCTTACATACACACACACACACACACACACACACACACACACACACACACTTTAAATAAGCATGCCACCACATGACCCTTAGATCTAAAGGCTATGCCAGGCAAGTAGAGATTTTGGGAGGTCTGACCAGCTAACATACTATCTGAAGACTAGTGTGAGACATGAGAAAGAGCATTAGATTAAGAGTAAGAAAGACTTGGTTTAAGCCTAAGATTTCAATTTCTCATTGTTTCACTTGGACAAAGCAGGAGGCCTGGACTTCAACTCTAAAATGAAGAAGCTGTAATACTTGATCTCCAAGGACCCTTCCAGCTCCAAATCTATGCTCCAGTGATCAGCCTACATAATTATACAGTCAAATTGCTTAACATTTGGACAGCATATGATGAGTTTATTTTGACTTTGACAATCCATAAAATACATGTTGCTACTAAATAGTCCTCAATTGTGTAAGATATCCTGACTATTCTAAAATGGTCCTGGATTTCTAGAACAGGAAGCAGAGGTTTTCAAAGGACTCCTAGATTTAGAATTGGAGAACTTGAGTTCAAATTCTGGACCTGAAGCTCATTTCTGTCCTTAGAATGTGAGCTCTTGGAGCAAAAGGACTACCTTAGCTTTTCTTTGTACTGTCAGCCTTAACACTGTACTTAGCACATGTTAAGCAGGTAATTAATTCCTGTTTACTGATTTCCTGTGTTACCTCAAACAATCATTTTATTTAATTTCTGTAGGTCTTAGTAGCCCCATCTGTTAAATGAGAGATTGTGTCTATGATACCTACTAGATATACATTTATGAACCTATAATATTATAAGCTTTAAATTGGTCTTTACATAGATGCTATTTTAAGGGTGACCTTTACTTGAATATATGTGGTACCTAAAAGGGGATACACCAGCATTTGGTAAGTATCTCCCTAGACCAACAGGTAGAAGAGTCACTTTGGAAATGTGTCCACTTTATTTCCTTTTTTAATAGCAGCACTCTGAAATAGAATGAAACACATTTTATGCTACACAAGTATTACTTTAAGTGGTCATTTTTTTTCAGAAGATGCTATTACAGTTGGAATAAAAATGGCAATCTGCTAGATTCTTTTAATAAACAAAAGCTATTTAACTAAACCATCAATTACATCACCATGGCAGGAAGATGGGATCAGCCATGCTGAAATAATCCAGCTGGTTTGGGATCTGTCATCACAGAATATTCCATTTTCATCCCTCCCACCCCCAACAGACATTTATATGTATTTTAAATCGAGTACAGAGTATCTCTGATTGAAAGAATTCTAGTTCTTTTGATTCTGTGATTATGCAGCTTCACTGAATTCCATGTGAGTGGTAATATTAGGCTGAGCATTACATGCTAAATTGTCTCTGTACCAGGTGTATGTAAGGAAATATATTGTCTTCTATGACCTTGGGGAGTGGTCTGTGTGCCATTTTGGACATTTTGACATGATGAAACATAAGTATATTTACCTGTCTTTTGTATGACCCAGGGCAGTGAGAGTTAAAAAACACAATAATTAAATAGGAATAATAATGGAATGGGGTAGCTAGATAGTGCAGTGGATAAAGTGTTGGATCTGGATTCAGAAAGACTCATCTCCCTGAGTTTAAATCTGGCCTCAGACACTTACTAGCTGTGTGACTCTGGTCCAAGTCATTTAACTCTTTTTGTCTCCGTTCATCATCTATAAAATGACCTGGAGAAGAAAATGGCAAAGTACTCCAGTATCTTTTCCAGAAAAACCCCACAAGGGGTCATGAAGAATCAGACATGATTGAAAAATGTCTGAACAAAGAAAAGAAAAGCTGAAGCTGTGCCCCAAATTCCTAAAAGCAGGAGGCTTTCTGACTGTTTGTGTTATGGCCCAATGAACTTGATCTGGAATATTCAGAGTGGAACACTTTGAATCAGAAAGCTCCATTCAGTCCAAGGGCCAGGGCGGGAGACAGATACCATAATGTGGAGCACATGACTTAGAGAAGATCACAGTTGATGAGGAAACTCTTCTGAGTAATGCAGATAGCACATTCTCTGAAGTTTAAGGTTTGGAGAATTGTCTAGAACACTGAGGAGTTAAGTGATTTGCCCAAGTTCTCACAAACAGTATGAGCAGGACCAAATTTTTTACTTATTCTTGTCTCTAAGACCAGTTCTCAAACTACTTATCCACATTGCTTTTCAACCATTTCCTTTTATTTATACTTCTAGTTACTTTTTGCTGGGGATGTTCTATTCCTCTGTAAGTTAACTCTAGAGACATTCTCTTTTGCCATAAAGCTGGGGTAGCTAGGTGGTACAGAGGATAAAATAATGAATCTGTAATAAAAAAAAAAAACTGAGTACAAATACGACTTCAGACAAGTTCTTAGCTTTTTGACTATAGGTGTGGGCAAGTCACTTAACCTCTTTGTCTCAGTATCATCAATAGTAAAATGGGCATAAGGACAGCGCCTCCCTCCCAGGGTAGTTGTAAGGATCAAATGAGATAATATTTGTAAAGCACCTAGTGCATTCCTGGCACATAAGTTCCTGTTTTCTTCTTTCTTTCCTATAAAAAAGGGAGTAGAAAGGAAAGACAAAGCAGATGTAGATTCCAGAAACAGCCCTTCAGTTACATTAGAACTGGAAGAAAATAATGGAATGTAATTATGGCTTAAATGTGACAGATCTCCCAGTCCAGGGAGGGACACATGCAGGATGAGGGATCAGCAGGGTTCAAGAAGCTATGTGACTTTAGCTGGAGCTCAGGGATCAGGAAAGGTTAGTGGAATAATTGAAAAGAGAAATCTCTGGGGCCAAGGGAAAGGTCCCCTGAATTGGTTTTGTGAAGGAGCTGAAATCCCCTTGAATTTAACCATAATTCAGAAAAGCCCCAAGGCTGGATTCTTTCATATTAATTTCAGCAGCTCTTGCTAAATAGCATACATTTCATTTTTCCTAATTTACTGAAAGATTAATTTACCTAGGCTGTTATTCCCCATATTTGTGCTGAAGTGGCAGTTAGGTTCCCATAGTGCTAGCTCCTACACAAAGCCTTTCACAAGGCCCCTCGGGGGCCCCAGAACCCAGGGTAAAGGCATGACCCTCGTGAAACCTCGCCCTGCACCTGCCTTGTAACCAAGATGTAACTAAAACAAAGAACTGCCCCGTTAGCTTGCAGCACCCCTGCACCCCACTTTAGTTTACATCCCTAGGTAGCAATAGTTGCCTTGCTGACCACTGTTTGTTTCAGGAAGTACTTTTTACTGTATAAATGCTTGCTGGACAGACTGCTCAGGGCTGCCTTCCCTTTTGGGAGACAGTTGCCAGCTTAATAAATAAAAACACTCCCCAAAATACTAATTGGCTATGTCATCCTGTATCTGCCTCAATTGTCCATTACAGTGCCTCTGTTAGTGTATGTGTGTGCATGCATATGCACTGTACCATTTTGCCTATATTTTGATGCTTCCTCTCCTACTTTTGTGGTATAAATGTGAATTCTGCTATTAGTGTCCCACCCCGCCCCATATAATTTCTCCAGATGGCTATAAAGAGTCATAAGTAGGAATTCCAGAACATGGAGCACATTCATTTGTACTAGGAAAGGAGTGGTGAGGTGAGGCAGAAGGAAGAGGTATGTATGACCATTCCTCTCTGTGGCCAGCCTAGGTAGATAAGTCAGCAGTGCTGAGTAGTCTGAGGAACTAAGAACCCTGAGGTCCTGCATTAGATCTGTGATTGTCAGTATTAGTGGGAATGCCTTAGAAGACTTGTTAAGAGTCCTTAAAAAGGGGCGGCTAGGTGGCACAGTGAGATCAAATCCGACCTCAGACACTTAACACACACACACACACACACACACACACACAAGAAAATACTAGCCCTGTGACTTTGGGCAAGTCACTTAAACCCAATTGCCCTGCCTTCCCCCTCTAAAAAGAAAAAAAAAAAGAGTCTTTGAAAAGGTGAGAGCTGTGCTGTAAGATTCCCCCTTTAATTTTCAATTAATAAAATACTTATATATTCCCTTATGCCAGATATTTAACCCTAACACTATGGACTGTGTCAAATCTTGTGGGCCCCTCTATAATAATTTAACAATGTCTTATCACTCAAATAGGGTCCTCCTTCAGAACAGTAGAATCTACCTATTGTCTCTTAAAAGTTTCTCAGATGCTTTTCAAGCATTAGGCGAAGAAGGATATAAGACAGAAAAAGTAACAACAAACAGAAATGTGCTATATCTGAGCACTTAAAGCAATTTGGAAGGCCTCTCCTACTGAGTTATTTTCTTCTCCAAAAATTTAATTACAGAACTTATAAAATCACAGTACTGGTGAGTGAAGTTTCTATCTTATGTGCTACTATCATGGGCCATGAGGCCATTTCATGCTTTTTTGTTCTCTTTCTCCTCCACTGTGGGGTCTACCGTTACTCAGTCAATATGTTTAAAAAATATTAAAGGGGTGGCTAGGTAGGGCAGTGAATAGAGCACTGGCCCAGGAGTCAAGAGAACCTGAATTCAAATCCAGCCTCAGCCAATTAATACTTACTAGCTGTGTGACCTTGGGCAAGTCACTTAACACCAATTGCCCTACATTCCTGCCTCCAAAAAACAACAACAAAATATTAAATACTTCATTCTTCTAAGCACTAGGGGGGAAATAGGCAAAAACTATACATTGCAATGACAGGTCACCCTCTGGTGGATCCAATGGTCAGTACCAGTTTTCTTATGTCTAGGTATGTTATTCATCAGTGTGGGATCAGCAGAGTGTTCAACATCTTTGGTCTATGCTCAATCTCACTGCTACACTTTTCAGGCAGAGCCTTCTACTCCAGGGTGACATTTGCATGGAATTCCAAGATATTTCTTCCTATATAGATGCTGGACTGAGAGTTCCAATCTCAGTCTTTCCATAAATTTACTCTTGGTCCTCTCTTTTGTCTCAGAATATATGATAGAAGGAAAAAGGTGAGGTTTACTTGGGTTCTACATGTTCATGGTTGCTACACAAGAATTTCCTCTCCATCTGTCTTTTCCAAACTATCAGGAATTAGAGTGAGGGTGTGTGTGTGTGTGGCGGGGGGGGGGGGGGAGTGGTATTAAAATCCCTTGGATTTACCGAGATTCAAAGAAGCTCTGCCTCCTCTACTTATTTCAAACACATTTCAGCAGTAAAACAACTGATGAAGGGTGGAGAAGAATTATGCAAGTAAAATGAACATATGTTACAGGTCAGGACCCAAATATTACTCTTTCCACACCAAGTAGATTTCCTTTTCTTAGATTAGGTCAAGTTACTCACATACAAAATAAAAACGCAAATATATATGCACACACATTTGTGTAATTAATTACATAATTACTTGAAAATTCTAAAACTTTTGATAGAGTACTCAGGTTCAAATTATGGATCTTTTGTTTTTATACGTGTGGGCTTATGCAAATTAATTTTTTTCTCTGGGACTCAATTTCCTCATCTGAAAAAATGAGAGATTTAGGCTGTAATGATCTCCAAGATCCCTTCTGCTCTAAATCTATGACCTAGGAATTTATGAATAATATTTTTATTGTGAAACTGCTAAACTTTACAGAAAACAGAATTACAGTTTCCAGTATCCCCAAGATGGCCTGTCTCCCCTTAAGTTCTTTGTCCTCTCTTGATTTGTTCAGGGAGTCTTCAGACTCTTTCTAACTCTGGGATTTTAAGTGAGACATATAATCTCTCTGTCTTTCAGCTTCCTCACGTGTAAAACTGCATATTAATTATTGCATTGTCTTAAAGGGTTGCTGTTCTGTTATGTTCTCCCTCCTTAGGGACAACTAACTACTTTCAAGGCTTAACTCAAGGCCACCTCCTTTTCTCTCTACTCCCTTTTCTACCTGATCTCTTAAATCCTTAGTGCTCTTTTCTCTTCTCCAATTTCAAAACATTTAATCAAACAATTGTACTTTTTAAAGCAGTTGCCATGTGCTAGGCATGAGGCTAAGTAAGCATTAGATGTATTAAAAAAAAAAAAAGGCCTGACATTAAGGACCTCACATTCTAATGTGGGAGAAAATAGCTTAAACTGAATTATACTTAATGCTTAAAACTGTGCTGACTTTTGGAAAACTCTATATATCTGAAACAATGTATATGTGGTAAATACACGGCAAATAGATGATAGATTTAGGGCTAAAGGCAGACCCCATTAAGACCAGAAAAGGCCTCCGAGGGAAAATGGAAGCTTTATTTGAATAAAAAAAAAAAAAAGTCAAGTAACCTAAGAAGTACAGGTGAGGAGGAATGACATTCTTGTCATGGGAGGTTTTTTTTTGGGGGGGGGGTGGGGATGAAGGGGAGAGTCAGTATGAAGGCACAGCCACTGGAGATGAAGCTTGCATGTGATGAACAGCAGTAGGTAGGACAGTACTTTCGAACCATAGCATATACGGAGGGGAGTAAGATGTTAAAAGACTAGAAAGACAGGAAGGAGCCAGGTTACAAAAAGCTTTAAATGTCAAACAGAAGAGTTTATATTTACTTTGTATGTATTTTGCACCAACATTTTATGTACATGTTGTTTCTACCAATAGAATGTAAAATTCTTTGAAATCAGAGATTGTTTCATTTTTCTCTTTGTCATTTATTATTTAGCACAGTTATCAGCAAATAGAGGGGCTTACTAAGTGTTCACCAAATGAAGGAATAGGGAATAAATGAAACAATAAGGACAGAATATTTGTAAGTTTGAGAAGAAGCAAGCCAAAGTAGCAAGAGAACTGGACTCAGAAAGTCGGGATTTAAAGCCTACCTCTTCAGCTTACTAGTTGTCTGATCCTGCACAGAACACTTAATCTGTCTGAGCAACCATATCCTTATCTGTAAATCTGGCAAAAAACATCCTCTACCTCCAATCAGATGCTAGGTATATGGATAGAGAGATAGATAAGAGAGAGAGGGAAAGAGAGAGAGAGAAAGAGAAAGAGAGAGAGAGAGAGAGAGAGAGAGAGAGAGAGAGAGAGAGAGAGAGAGATGTAAAACTCACTGCAAACTTTAAAGGTTATATAAATATTATCTATCTCCATCCTTACTCGCTATTTTTTTGGCTCTCAAGGTCCTATGTAGACCATAGCCTTCCACAGAGCTTTTGCTTTCCAATATACATCTCTTTCTCCCATGCATGCTATGTAAGTCTGTCTACCTGATCACCTATTAACCCCTACTTATCTCGTATTTTTGAAGTCACACACACACACACACACACACACACAAAATACCTACTTGAGGCTCTTTCTCTAGTATAAACAATTTTTTAAAAACAGCAACTAAAATCACTGACAAAGGGGAGTTGTTGTAAGAAACATTAACTGTTGGTCTGCAGCTTTGAAATAAATATTTAAAATTGCACCCCCACCTACCCACCCAAAATAAAATCTTCAGTACATCTTAACCCTATAGGAAAGTAAATTCAGCTTCTGAAATGTGAGCAGCATTCTCAGGAAGAAATAATAGGATAATCTCAGCCATGAAATTCAGACAACATTTGGTTAAAAAGGTTGGGGCAAGCTGCTAGCTGTTTTTCTCTTATATTCTGACAGAGACTGATGATTAGAAGTGAGTCTCTAAGTTTGATTATGCAAGAGGCCATTTATAAAATGATCCCTATGTCATTCTTTCAGAGGTGCTATGGTAGCATAATATACAGGTGTATCATTTCACTTCTCTCGGGCTTTTCTTCATATTATGTTACTGCTTAGGAAATTTTTCGATTTGTGTTTAAGAAGAAGACAACTCTAAGAAGTATTATATTACATGATAATTTTAAGGGAACTATTATATCCTAGTCCTGGATTTGTTTGAATCTTGGGTCTGTAATTTCATTGCCATATGACTTTGGGAAAGTCACATAACCTCTTCTGATGCAAAGCTTTCTCATCTATAAAACAGGAATAATATCCATATTACCTACTCCAAAGGGTTAGTGTGAGAAAAATGCTCTCTCAATTTTGAAGTGCTATGTCTATATTAGTAGTTATTATGTAAATAGCTGATAAGATGCTTTAAAATCTATGTTTCAGTTACTTTTAAAAGAAAAGTAGGAGAATGTAAAATTACAAGAGAACAGCCTGATCCAGTCGTATTGCATGTGAGATGACATTTTTAGTGCTCTTTAGAAGGACTTAAATTTCTAAATGAAAAACAAACCCCTCCAAGAGATACTTCCTATTTATTTCACTATTTCAGGTCATAATATTTAGTTCCATAACTTATAATCTCAAAACCTGAATTTCAAAAGGGTTTTGCCATGAAAAATAGAACTTCTCATTTGATTAATTTATCCCTCATATTTATCTTTATCTTTGGGAGGGGGGTGTTGGGGCTGATAGTTTAGGCATATAATTTCATTGGAGCACACCTATTATACAAACTCAATCCCTTAACGCAAATCATCACATTGTCTATAATTTATGGTAATACAAAGCTGTCTGTGGCACTGAAAGTCAGGCAAATGTTGAGCCCAGATCTTCCTGACTCCAATACTGGCCTTCTATATACTATTCCATGGTGTTTCTATACCTGTAAAATGGAATTATGAATAACTGATGTGATGTATAGAGATGCCATGAAGAAAAAGAGAATATTACACAGCAAGTGAAAAATTTTGGACAAAAATTTTTGAAAGCAAAGCTGCTACATAAATCTATGAGATTAGGAAAGTAACGCAAGGCAAACCTCAGTAAAATCTGCAGCACTGTATATGGAATGCCAAAGAGAGAAAAAACTGTGACCCATTAGGATGAAGAAATGCCCAAATCCTTAGAGCCTTCCTGGCCATTATTCTCGAGTGCCTGATGAAACAGTGAATAAGAAGGTGCCAGCCAATACCTCCAAATACATGAAAGTGACTGATTTTATTACAAGCACACCTGAATACATCCAAATGAGTGTTGTCCCCTTCAGAGTAGCTGCCTTAGGAGGGGAGTGATGTGCTCGTTCCAGGAATGACACCATTGCTCAGAACATTCTGGGAATTCTTCTCCTTGCCTAGCTTGATGCAATTTTGCATGTGGCCCAGCAAGAGCCATCCTGCCATCTAAAGTAAGGCTTTTTATTTTATGGGTTGTGTGGGCAGGTACTGACAGCCCACCTGCAGCAAAATGCTAAGCAACCAATTACTAGTTGTTACAATTCTTCCTCCCACCTACCCTCTAATACACACATGTGTGCACACACACAGACACATACACACACAGACACACAGACACACACACACACACACACATCTAAATTCTGTTTCCTTTGTCTCTGATTGGTTGGTGTCATGAAGTCAAGTCAAAAATCCTTGACTTCAGTTCCTGGTTTTTTCCCAGTCACTCACCGATTTTTCCTCAATTTCATCTTGCTCCCCACTCCCACATCCTAACCCAGACAAGAAATCAGACTTAAACTTGATTATCTCTCTCTCTAATACGGAAATCCCTTTCCTCCACCTACGTCCTCTGTCTCTCTCTCTCTGTCTGTCTCTCTTTTTATCTCTCTGTCTGTCTCTCTGTCTCTCTATGTCTCTGTCTCTGCTTCTCTGTCTCTGTATCTCTGTCTCTCTGTCTCTGTCTGTCTCTCTGTCTCTTTCTCTCTCTGTTGCTGCTTCTCTCTCTCTGTCTCTGTTTCTCCCTGTCTCTCTGTCTATTTCTCTGTCTCTGTCTGTCTCTGTCTCTGTCTCTGTCTCTGTCTCTGTCTCTGTCTCTCTCTCTTCAATGTTTTGTCTCCAACTGACCATGGCTCTGTGATGGGCTGCCATGTCCTCAAATCTACACCCTAAACAAATATCTACGACAAGGTAGCTTCCTTGCCTGTTATCTTGAAAAGATTCAGTATCTTCCACTAAATACACTAGAAGTAGAAAGCAGAGAAAGAGTAGGAGAGTCTCCACTTCTAACTAGAGAGCTCTGGCCTACAGGAACAGATGGCAGCATTGAAAGATGAAATACTCCTGTCTTGGCAGTAGCTAAAGAACACTCAATAAACTCTTGACAAGGTGAGAAGTTGTGGGGGTTTCTGGACCAGGTAAGATTTCTTCTAAATGTCTATCTGCAAAAATGCACTCCGCATCCAGCAAAGATGGGTTTTTTTTTTTAATTTAACTCTTCTGCCTACATATTCAAGTCATTGAGTAATACCATTCATGACTAAAGACAGCCCCCTGCTGGGACAATTTGAGAAGTCCATCACTAAGGTTCACTGGACATTGGAGGAAACCTTTGGACCCTAACCTGAAAATTGGTAGATGCAGGAATAAGAGCAGGAATGGGGGATGAAGCATTCTAGTACTTTCTAACTTTGAGTCAAGGTCTATCTTATGATGAAGGTATGTGGTTGGATCAATTTGTTTGAATCAACAGACCACTTCTGTCCAAACTGAGAGCATCTGCATAAATGTTCACTTCTACTCCTGACACAGAGGGGTCATGGTCCCATTGCCTATTATATCCTAGAATTGAGAATACCACCATGATCAGCCCAGAGAAATCAATGCAATCAGGGGGCATACAACCCTGGTTTTCCCAATGAGAGCAAATAAGATGGCTTGAGGAATATTTGTGCAAGTAGAGAAATATGCTATAATTATTTGCTTAGGAGTGGAGAGTTCTGAAGGAAGGACACAATGACTCTGAAGTTAAAAGTCAATGAAAACATAACTCTGCCAACCCCCTTGCCCTCTGACAAGCAGTTTGGCTAGGCAACTATCCTTTAGAATTCATCTTCAACATCAAATTGTCTCAGACCAGGTCTATGTCAATTCATCAGCTTTAGAAAGTTTTAGGGAACTTGCCTTAGCCCAGCAAAGGGGGCTTGTAATCTAACCCTAATTTATGTCCATAATTGTCAGAACTGAGAATATAATTGTCTACATTTTCCATACATGAGGTATAAACCTTAAATAATAAAAACAGTGTCACTATGGGCCTCACCAGCCTTCATTCCTAAATAATGGTGTTCAGCATTGAGTGGTTTGGTCTTTTATGATCCTTGAGTTATATGATGTTTTCCAGAAAGCATTATTTTTCTTGAACTCTACTTAGTACGCTAGGATGTGATCTACATGACTGAAAGAAAACCACTTCTTTCCAAAAGCAACTAAGGCAGAACTACCTATACTAGTAGAATTTGGAAAGCAAAACGTTAAGGACTAGAAATTTGAATTGACCCATTGATCCAATGATCCCATGGACCCATATGCTTCCATCCACTTGATAACCCAGATTCTTGCAAATATCTGTCATTGTTATCATTAAGAACTAGACTCAAAGAATTTCTTATTATGTCAGTCCCCAACAGCTGGAAGTGGCTCACCTACCAGTCTATTTCATCAATAGGAGTGTCGGTATTTAAAAAAGAAAAGAAAAATTGAGATCTGGGATCATATCATTTTGTTGTGTCTTTATTAAATATTTATAATTTTACATAGCTGATGTGATAAAAAAAATGGAAGATAATGTTCTAGGCATTGTCTGGATAATTCAGATACCTGGTGATGTCCTTGGGAACACTTTTGTATGTCAACTTTCATAAATGTGGAACTTGTTTGGCTATGGTTGGAATGGTGCACAGCTGCTTTAAAGAAAGATGTAGTAAATCTCTAAAGCCATTTGGAATTTCTCCTAGTGAATAAGGTGAGTGATCAAAAAATTGCAAAAAAAATTGATTGTCACTTAAATAATGCCTGGCTCTCTTGGGTGACTCACGAGGTTACCCTGGATAAAATTTCACCCTCCCAACATGGCCATTTTTAAAAGGGCACCATTATCTTGAATGAATAAATTCTGGTATGTTTTTAAAAAATATATCTCATTGTTTGATAGTCATACCTAGGATGTTATTTATTTATTGATTTGTTTTTTAAGGAGAAAGGTTAGAAGTAGGTGCTTTGAGAGAGTGAGCTATTTCTTAACTCTGTTGAGGAAGTCAATTAAGATTACAGAGAATATGAAGTGACAGTTAAGTGGGTATTAAAACTAGATAATGATCTTATTCTCAAGACATTTTGTAGATAGAATGGAGTGGGGGAAGTACTTACAGTTTTTTGGTAAGATTTTTCCCCCTCTTAAAATGATGAACATTTACTTACCAGAAATTGATCGAGTTGAATACATTTTAATAGCTTATATTAATGGATCCTTAATAAGAACTGAAGAAAATTCACTGTTTATTATCATGCACTGAGGAATTTGTCAGAGCACTAGATTCTCTTAGAAAAGTATAACAATGAGTTATTAGAAGGCCTTTTAAATGTCTTATATATGGTACCAATCTAAAATGTTATTATAGGGCCAAGTTCTTTTCCCAAGAGCCTCTCTGGTAATCACAGTACCATGGTACAGCAAAACTGTAGGTTTAAAAAGATTTAGAAATCAGGGTGGCTAGGTTGCACAGGGAACGGGGTGGCTTGGTGGTGCAGTGAATACATTTCCAGCCCTGGAATCAGGAGGACCTGAGTTCAAATCTGGCCTCAGACACATAACACTTACCCAATTGTCCTTCCAAAAAGAAAAAAAAAAGATTTAAAAACCACCAGATAGCCCAGTAATTTTGGAGGTACCATTATAAACAGTAATTCCAATTTTAATTCTTTCCCATTTTCACTTTTTGTCTAAAACTAATATCATATTACCAAGATTAAACTTTGTTATCAAAAAATTCAATAGAAAGTACATGAGTTAGAGGATTCTAGGTAGATGGTAGAATAGGTCAGAAAATTCCAGGCTCTCAAGATTTTCCCACCCAAAAGAGATGAAAAAGACCTCAGGGTGAACAGTGGAGGACAGAACAGGTGTCCTTATGGAACCATCTGAGAAGATCTGAAGAAAAATCCCAGGATGAGTTTTGGTCCCTGTGCAGAGTAAACACATCCAACCTGGGCCCTAGATCCACTTAAACAGTAAGTGGCGAACCCAAGGATTAGCTGGGTGGGGAGGCTGCTTCAGTCCTGGCTGGGACTGTTGACAAATAAAACTGTTGACAAGGAACACCAGACCAAGCTGTGCTGTGGAAACATAGCCAGGGCAAGAAGGAACCAGCACAAGCCAGGAGAGAGCAGAATCAGTGGGGCAGGGAAGCCAGTGTATGGATGCTTATAAGAGGCTAGAAGTCTTAGTTTTGTTTCCAGGCGAGAGGGGAACACTGAAGTAGGATCAGAGGCCAGTGGCACCATCCCCCATGTACCAGGAAAAGAGGTGATTACAAAAATTAAGCTACTACAAGTAAAAAAATGCACAGACAAAGGAGAAAGAATCCAACAATAGGGAGGTACTATAGGAAAAGAGACAAGAGGACAATAGAGATAATAGACAATAGAGGCAATACTACAGGAACAAAGACAAGGTTTGTCTTCAGAGGAGGATACTGAAACGAAGAAACTCTTTTCTACCCCAAAGAGAAATGTCAAATGGTCACATGTCCTAAAAGAATTCATAGAAGAATTTTTAAAAGAATTTATAAATCAAATGAGAGAGATTAGGAAAAAAAAGGAAAAGAAAAAGTGGATGGCAGCTAGGTGGCATAGTGAACAGAGCACTGGCCCTGGAGTCAGGAGGACCTGAGGTCAAATTTGGCCTTAGACATTTAACACTTACTACTTGTGTGAACTTGGGTAACACACTTAACCCCAACTGCCCTGCATTCCCCCCTCCAAAAAAAAAACAAAACAAAAACAAAACAAAGCAAACAAACAAACAAACAAAAGAATGCCCAAGATTAAAATGCCACTTCTGGTAAGTGTAAGAAACATTTGGGGCAGCTAGGTGGTGCAGTGAATAGAGCACAAACCCTGGAATCAGGAGGATCTGAGTTTAAATCCAACCTCAGACACTAAAGGCTTACTAGACTTGTGACCTTGGGCAAGTCACTTAACACCAATTGCACTGCCTTCCCTTCCAAAGAAAAAAAGGGAAAAAAATTAAAAACTGAAAAAAATAAGAAAAATCCAAGAAAAACAATATTATGAAAAGAAAGTAAATCAATTAGAAAAGAAGATTCAGATTCTAAAGGAAGAAAACAAATCCTCGAAAATCAGAATTAGGCAAGGAAAAGGCAACAAAGTTATAAGAGATCAAGAAATGATAAAACAAAATATAACAAATGGAAAAAAATAGAAGAAAAACAACTGTTCTAGGGAACAGATCAAGAAGAGAAAACATAAGAATAATCAAACTATCTGAAAGCTATGACAAAAAAAAGAATCTTGATACAACCATAGATAAAATAATTTTTTAAAAAATTGTCCTGAAGTGTTAGAACAAGATGGGAAAGTAGAAATAGAAAAAAAAATTCCACCAATTACCAACTGAAAGAAATCCTATGATGAAAACCAATAGGAATAATATAGTCAAAATCTGAAGCCCCCAGCTCAATGATTAAATATTATAAGAAACAAGAAAAAAATCAACTGTGGCAGTGCCACAATTAGAATCACACAAGATCTAGCAGCACTGACAATAAAACACTACGGGTCTTGGAATATACAAAATATACCAATGTACCAAATAGCAAAAGAATTGGGGCTCTGGCTAAAAATATCATACTTAGCAAAACTAAGCATAATCCTGAAAGGGAAAAAATGAACAGTTAGTGGATTGTCAGTCTTTCAGGATTTTGTTAAAAAAAAAGAAAAGAAAAAATGTGAACTTAATAGAAGATTAATATACAAGAGGCAAGAGAAATATAAGGTACATACCAAAGACTAATTACAAGGTACACAGTAAGGACAGACCATTTGCCTTTTATGTATGTAAAATGTAAGTCTAAGATTGTAATTCGTAATAGGGTAGTTTATAAGAAAGTTTGCAGTAGACCTGACTATGATATGATGTTAAAAAGTAAAAACATTTCAGAACAGCTAAAAAGAGTAATCATCTCATATAAATGTGGTCCTAGAGGGAACTGATACAGAAGAATTAGATGGGGGAGCAGGGCTGGTAGTTCTGGGAACCTACTTTCACTGGGAATGGATTTAACAGAGAACAATACATATATATCTAGAAGACTATAAAAGTCTTCTAAATTCAGAAAGAAATAAAATATTAAAGGGATACAGAGGGAGGAGAGAATAAGGGAGGGATGTCTAGAGGGCAAGTGAGGAAATATGTTAAAGGGGGAGTAAAGATCTGTGTTTGGAGTAATGGGAATACAAGGATAAAGGAAGTATTCTTAGAGGGAGAATGAGTTAAAAGTAGGGCAAGGTAGAAGTAAAGTAGAATTAGGAGGGAGAGGAAATAAGAGATATGCATAAACATAAAAACAAAGATCAGGAGCAGAATTTGTTAAGGAAAATATAGGTCTATGTATGTGTATGTATGTATATGTGTATGCATATATATCTATACCTATATATAAATATATCCATGCTTAATTGTAGCCTTCTAGAATGGGAGGGTGGGGAGGGAAAAAAAGAATGGAGTAAAAAGTGCATATCAGAGAGCAAAAGAAAACTGACAAGGAAGCAAAGATGGACAGCTTTCTACAAAAGGTATAGAATTTATTATATAGGCTTTCTTGAAATGGAAATTAATTGCCATATATTTTTAATCTTTTCTTACATTCTGTTGTGCACATGACATGTTGTTTTTCTTTATTTTGTATTGTTTCAATATTTAAGTTTATATTTTTTTCTTTTCTTGTGTATTTAAGTTTTAGTAATTAAAAAACAAGGAAAAAAATTTCCTCTTCCTTGACTATTTTGAATTAGCACCACTTCCCAGGTCTAGATCCTTTGCTCCTTTCCTTGAATGCCTAGTTCTGTTAGATTTGGACAAGAAATATACTAAAAACCTACAAGATTTCATTTTTAAAAAAGTGTATGAGTTAATATAAATTAGTTGTTTTCTATTATGACACAAACAACTCTCATAATTCTATTTATTTCTTTTATCATGTTCTAAATTCAAACTCATTTTTATTTTTGGTTGTTTGTCCAAATGGTGTGTGTGTGTGTGTGTGTGTGTGTGTGTGTGTGTGTGTGTGTGCGCGCGCCCGTCTGTAATTCTACTTCTGTCTCCTGTGGGAGGATGTTATAGAAAAGGGAGTGGGAGAAGAGAGGAATATTTGAGCTGAATAAAAATATAAGGAAATTGGAAAAGTACTTTGGAAGGTTTGGGATTATTATTTTTTCCAGTATGTGAGAAATTGGATTTTTGAAAAAGAATTTGAAGACACTTGGAAGAAATGTTCAAGAGTAGCCTTAAGTCCACGTTCTTCCTCTGAGTTCTATAAAGAAGGCTAGGTGCCAAAGACTTCTCCTGAATCAGAAGGGGAAATTTCGTGAAGGTAATCACAAATAACTTGGATTTGGGAAACCCACGTATTGATTTGACGAAAGTATGAGTTCAGAAAAACTTGAAGATTAAATGAAAACAAAGTAAGTTAAAAGAAGAGAAGGATTTAATCATTTTGATGAATGAAAAAATTGTAAAAGGAAAGGAAAGAACTCAAGGAAAATGAGAATGAGCAGGTAGTTGGCAAGATAAGTAAGAAAAATATAAGCAAATTAGGAAGTCTAAACAAGTTACAAAGTAGATTAGAGAAGAAAAAAATGAATGAAACAAATAAGACGTTAAAAAGCAAGGGGAAAGGAAGCATGGTGGGGTTATAAAGTTGATATCCAGACAAAGGAAAAGAAGTTAAATGTGGCTATTAAATACTAAGGAGGCGATAAATTGTTCTAAGACTAAAGAAAGCAACAAACATTTATTAAGTGCTGGGCCAAATACACAGCAGTTAAGCAGAGGAATACAAAAAGAAGGAGAAAGATAATCTTTACTCCCCAAGAGCTTATATTCTAATGAAGGAAAACAAAACATAAAGGGGAGTTGAAATGGGAGGCCAGACACCCATTTATCGAACAGAAAGGCAGAGTACAAGTCAGGAAGATCAAAAGCAGAGATGGGAAACAATATTTGGCTACTGTTGGCCACTCCCCAAAATGGAAGCCTTTAGAGAAGCTAACCAATGGGAAAAGGGGGCTGACATGGAGAAAGAATGTTTGAAAATGAGCAGGATACAGGAGCATAATGTTAGGAGATGATATAACAAAATGAGGAGGCCCTAGGCAATAAGGGAATTTCCAGGGTGAGATGGCAAGTGCGGCATGATGGAAATAAGCTGAGTGAGGAAGTGTTTCTTAGGGTAGGCACATAGATAAAAATGAAACTAAAAATCACATTCAGTATGGGGTGCAGGGAAATTTTGCACTATTTTTTTCTCTTAATGTGTTATGTTATACTTTTGCCACAGGGAAAAGAGACCTATCTATGATTCAAATATAGGATGATCTGTCTCCCTTATAAGAGAAAAGGTGAATGTATCTGAAGAATGTATCTTCATACTCAAAATCATCAGAGATAATTTGTGCTCTTAAGTAAAATAAAGCAAAATTAAGTATGGTTTCATTTGAAGCTGGGGTTAAAATAGCAGATAGAAAATAATATCCTTGTCAAGAGTTTGTAGAGTAAAAGAACATCACAAAAAGAAGGAATACTAGGACAAAGATAACTCTACACTTGGAACTAGGGAGAAAATAAGCAAAAACTATTTGAGATAACTTCCTAAAGAGGAAGTAAGTTTGATGCTTTAAGAAGCAAACATCTAATCCTCCTTAAAATGCCTACACAGGGGTGGCTAGGTGGCACAGTGAAAAGAGCACCATCCCTGGAGTCAGGAGGACCAGAGTTCAAATCCAGCCTCAGATACTTAACACAAAAAAAAACTAGCTGTGTGACCTTGGGCAAGTCACTTAACCCCAAATGCCCCCCCAAAAAGCAAAAATAAAAATAAAATGCCTACACAGAGTACCCAGAAGCTATCTGGTAAGAGTGATCTCTACTGAGTCAGATAAAGAAAAATAGAGTACAGCAATATGGTGACTCATGGCATATTGGTATAAGTCAGCTACATGATCTAATAAGAATACTAACAGGATACTGTTGCCTTCTTGGCATATACCCAATATATAATAGAGAACCTACTGAGAAATATGAAAATAGATGATTTTTACTCACTTCTACTGATTTACATAGGTAAAGAAAGGACCTAGAAAGTATTCCTAAAGCTTATGATGGGTAGGGCAAAAATTCAAAACCATAAAGGCACAAGTTATGTTTTTTTCACTGCTGCCCATTGAAGGTAAGGGATTCAGAGAAGAGAATGTCATGGAGGAGTATAGAAAGATAAGAGAGTAAGCATTTATATGATGCCTACTATGTGCTAAGTACTATGTTCATTTCTTTACAAATATTATCTCATTTCATTTGGAAGTACACAGCAATTAAAACATGGTGTCTGGGGATGTCATTTGGATTTCTGGATTTTGTACTCTAGGAATGATAGTCTGCTTACCAGAAATAAAAAAAAATGCTTAAGAAGGATTGATAAAAAATAGATTAACCTGATATCTTATACATATAATTTTTGGGTGTGTTAAGAAAAGTAGGATGAGGGAGTGAGAAAAAAAGAAATATATATGCACCAAAATAGATACCACAGAGAGTGCCTACAATCAAATTTAAACTCTCAGGAGTTAATAGGGAACAAAATCCAATAAAGTAATCATTTGCAAAATTCCTAACTTTAAAAGCCTATCCACACAAATACTCAATATTCAGTCAAGAAATAAAACAAATTAGAGCAGGTGTAATGGTTATGGGATTTGAAGATCTGCCATGCCCCTTGAACTTGCCTACATAGCAGGAAGGGGTGGGGCGAGAGGAAGCTGAAGCCAAACTACAGTCAGTGCACTTCCTGGGAAGCATGGCAGTGGGCAGCTGTGGTGGCAGCATAAACTCCTTTTTTTTTGAGCCAGCCTGAATTTCTGCTAAGGATGCCTGCTAAGGACTGCTTGGTATGGGAACTGCAAGAGCCAGAGCTGCTGGCAGTGAGCTGCACAGACTGGAACAGTTGCTGTGAGTGAGGAGAGGAGGACCTTTGCTTGAGGTAGCATGTTCTGTTTAGAAGGCTTGAGAATGTGGGTGGATACTGCATCAACTTCAGTCACCTATAGCGACTGCGATGGCTATAACTTTCTGGTTTGGGGGCTCAGTTTTCTAGTATTTGAATAAATGTTCTAGCTTTGTCCACCATTAAAGATCCTGTTATATTTTATGATGAACAGCTTTATCAGCATATTATAGTTGCCGTAGGCATTGTGAATACTGCATTGTTTTTTAAATAAATGCTTTATTAACTTCTGTTTTACATCATTCATTTGAGCCAGATTTTGAGTTACAATGTTTTCCCCCATTTTCCCCCTACCCACCCTCCCAGAATAGCAGTCCCACAAGATATCGCTTCCTCCAATCGGCTCTCTCCCATATCTTCTCCCATACCCCCTTTGACTTTTCCATTAGAGCAAGGTGAATCTCTGTGCCCCAATGCCTGCACATCATATCTCCCAATTACAAACAAAAGAGTATTAAAAATAGTATATATATATATATATATATATATATATATATATATATATATATATATATATATATATATATATATATATATGAAACATTTAATGTTAAGACCTCGAATTTCAGATCCATTTCCTTCCTCCCTTGTCACCCATTCCCTCTGGGGAGATAAGTAATTCAGTATATGTTGTACATGTCTAGCTATGCAAAACATTATCATAGTAGATATATTGTACAAGGCTGCTTATAATTCCCTCCCACTCATCCCACTCCCCACCTGGTCCATTCCCTACATGATCCTGTCCCTCTTCTATAGTGGGTACTTCCAACCTCCCCTCCCTCCAAGGATGCCCTCCCATCCATCATCCCTCCTCTCATCCCCCTTCCCCCTATTCTGCTGCAGGTTGAGATATCCCATTTATTATGTATGTCATTCTCTACCTGAACCAAATTCAATGACAGTGTGGTTTTGCCTTTTTGCCTTCCTATTCTTCCCCTCCCTTGCAGCCACTTCCCCTTGCTTCTTCTACATGAGATAGTTTACCCTACCCTGTCTCCTCTTGCCACTTTCCTCTCTCACCTCATAATTTCACCCCTTGAGTATCCTTCCTTCCCAACAAATTCAACCTATGCCCTCTATCCATGTATAACTGTAAACATATATACATACATTCACATATGTATTCATATGACCATACTCCCTTCTTCCATTATTTTCATACTGAGAAAGATTTCATCAGTCATAGTTATTGTTTTTCCATGTAGGAATGTAAATAGGTCAACTTTGATAAGATCCTTTTGATTTCTTATCCCTGATTACCTTCTCAGGCATCTCTTGCTTCTTGTGTCTGGATGTCAAATTTTCTATTCAACTCTGGTTTTTTCCTCAAGAATTCTTGGAAGTCCTCTATTCCACTGAATGACCATATTTTCCCCTGAAACAAAATACACAGTTTTGCTGGGTAGGTGACCCTTGGATTCAGCCCCAGCTCTTTTGCACTCTGGAATATCATATTCCATGCCCTTGGATCCCTCAGTGTAGAAGCTGCCAGGTCCTGTGATATTCTGACTGTGTTTCCACAATATTGAAATTGTTTCTTCCTGGCTGCTTGGAGTATTTTTCTTTGATCTGGGAATTCTGGAACCTGGCTATAATATTCCTGGGAGTTGTCTTTTTGGGACATTTTTAGGAGGTGATCATTGGATTCTTTCAAACTCTATTTTGCCCTCTGGATCTAAAACATCAGGGCAGTTTTCCTTGAGAATTTCTTGAAGGGTGATTTCTAGGTTCTTTCTTTGATCATGGCTTTTGACTAGCCCAATAATTTTTAAATTGTATCTCCTGGATCTAATTTCCAGGTCAGTGGAGATATTTCACATTGCCTTCTATTCTTTCATTTGTTTGGATCTGCTTAACAGCATCTTGATTTCTCATAAAGTCATTAGCTTCCATTTGCTCCAGTCTAACTCTGAAGGAATGAATCTCCTCAGTGAACTTTTGAGATTCTTTTTCCATCTGGCAAATTCGACTTTTTAAGGCATTCTTCTCCTCATTGCCATTTTGGCCCTCCTTTGCCATTTGAGTTACTCTATTTTTTAAGGTGTTGTTTTCCTCAGTCAGGCTTTTGACCCTCATTTCATACTTTTCCTGTATCTTTCTCATTTCTCTTTCTAATTTTTCCTCTACTTCTCTTATTTGATTTTTAAAGTCCTTCTTCAGGTCCTCTATGCCCTGTAACTCACTTATATTTTTCTTTAGAGCTTTTGGAGCAGGATTTTTGACCTCACAGTCCTCCTCCTGTTCTATGCTTCAATCCTCTTTGCCCCCAAAATAGGAGTCTAATGTTGCATTTTTCTGTTTAATTTGTTTCCTTTGCCTTGGCATGTTGCCACTTAATTACTTGACTTTTGTGCTTGTTGCCACAGTATGACTCTGCCACCAGATAGGGGAGTTCCTTCCCGAAAGTGTGGGGGGACAACTTCCATTTCTGTCAAGCTGGATATCCACCCCATGACCTCCACCCCAGATCACAATTCCGATCCAGTGAGGTTAAAGCAAGAGAGATTACCCCCCAAGACTGATCACTGGATCTCCGTACAATTCGCAGGCCAGGAGCTGGAGCTGCCACTGAAAACTACAAAATGGTGTGTCTCCTCAGAGGCTTCTAGCCCCCAGGGAAGGAAGCCGACGTGTTCCCCAAATACTGGTCCCAAAATCCATAGGGCACTAACCTCTTACTTTGTCCTAGGCATGACTGTGTTGATAATTTTGGAATCGCCACAGCTGCTGGTGTTCTGGGGTCTCTCCAGCCGGCTGCTGGCCTGGCTGCCCTGGGGATAAAACCGAGGCTCAAGCAGACCTGGGCTCGGCTCTCCAAGTGCTGTGCGCTGAGCTGCCAGCTCCCAGAGCCCTGTGCTGTTCCTTCCTGCATGGCTGCTGTGCTGTCCTCAGTGGGAGGTTAGCTTCTCTGTTTCATTCTGTGGGTGCTAGGGCTCCAGAAGTTGTTCAGAGTCCCCTTTTACATAGTTTAGAGGTGATCTGGGGGCAGAGTGCTTTGGACGTTTTGTTTCTACTCCTCCATCTTGGCTCCGCCCCTGAATACTGCATTGTTGATACAGTAGGTATATTTGATCTCATAAACAGTGACATTTTGTGGGATGAAATTCATGATTAGCATATATAATGCAAGCAAAGAAATACTTAGTGCCTGGTTTCAGCTATTTAATTATTTAGCACCTTGTTTCTGTTCAAGTTTCTTTTGAGCCTTGCCCATGATTATATCAAGTCTTTGTTAAGAAATAAAACTTGTTAGGTGCCGCAATGAATAGAGCACTGGCCCTGGATTCAGGAGGACCTGAGTTCAAATCCAGCCTCAGACACTTAATACAAAAACTAACCGTGTGACTTTGGGCAAGTCATTTAACCACAATTGCCCTCCAAAAAGGAAAAAGAAACAGAACATGTGAAACCCACAGTGGGAGGGACTTGTCAAAGACAGAAACTGGAAGGATGTAAGAGGTGGGCAGAAGAGGAAGGAGCTAATGACCAGATAAAAAGCTGAGCACAAGCTGGGAAAAAGTAGAACTGAGAACGCTGAGTTGAGAAGGAGAAAACTTGTGGTATCCCAGTATTCTGTTTCTCTGTTTTGTCTGTGTTGATTTGTGTTTGTAATACTTTGTATAGAAGCCTTGGGGCATTACTGGAAGCCCTGAAAAAATATTTTCTTCTTCTTTGTTTACAAAAGTCCTGCTGGAGGGTTTTGGAGGTCCTAGGACTATACTGATGATTTGTGTTGAGTTCTCAGACTTTGTTTGTGGGTCTGGGTTGATTTTACAGACAGAAAGTGAATTGATGATGGTGCTGGCAATGTGCATGAGTGTTGTTTTGGCTCTTAAGCTTTGTCTTCCCAGAAACAGAAACTGTGAAGGACTTGAAATGGACTGGACACTGTGAGCTTCAATATGGAACTGGATGAGGAGCTGGACAAAGAGCTGGATGAGGAGTGGGATGAGGAGCTTGACAAGGGGCTGAGAGCTACCTATCTGTGAATTCAGGTGCCAATAGTGTAGATTCAGGCAGGAGCTATATCCATGGAAGAGGAACCATGGAATTTGGCAGCCAGACTTGAGTCAAGATGAAAAGTGCTGAGAAGATCATGATTTACTGTGCCCTAAGGGTGGGAGAACTGTGTACTCTGTACCTTGTCCTTCTTAAGGATGATTGAGTCAAGGATGATTAGAAACTCATCTCTAATCAAGAAGAAAGAAGACTTTTTGACTGAGAAAATAAGACAAGGGGACATACGGGTGGAGAACTTTGACCTTTGTACTTTGTGTCCTTTAAGGAGGTTTGCTTCTTAAGGATGATTGAGTTAAGAACTTAATGAATGATATCTTTTGTTTAAAACTATGTGGCCACTTTGGTGATAACTAAGTGGCCACATAAGTGATAAATTGTTGAGTTGTAACATTGTGAATGCTGTACTTTGGTTTCTGTGAATGTTTTACTTTAGTTTACTGCTAAATAGATAAAGAGTTCACTATACTATATGATCAGAATGTTAGAGCTGTTCATAGCAGCAGTCCTTTGGAAAGCTGCTGGTGCTTGGCTTTACAGTATATTGATTCAAATTTGAAATGTCTTATTCAAAAGAAACAAGATAAGGGAAAAAAGGGAGGTGGTGGTGGCATTCTATCTTAAGCTGGAAAGTGTGCCCACCTATTTAATCTGAGGAGAAAGGAAGGGAGAGGAGGAAAAGCAAAGGCTATATGTGTGGCAAGGTTTGCAAGTACCCTGATCATATTCTTCCTAGGAATATTTGTGATCAAGAAGGTATACTTAAGTGAGGAAAGTATATGTATCCTCATGTAAGAACCAGAGGGAAGAAATGTGTTGGAAGGCATTTGGGTGAAGATCAATGGGGTAAGTGACATAGGTAATTTGCCATTAGAGTATAATACAGATTACCTAGAAAGAAATAGGAAACAGTTAAGAATATCAAGAAACAATTCACAAGTGTGTTAGAGGGAAGATCTGGTGATAATGGCGGAGCTTAATTGTCCAGGTATCTTCTGGTGCTCTCTTTGCATCAAATACAAGGGAACTTACAACATATTATATTGTCTTAATGATAATTTTGCTCTTCAGAAATGAAAATGAAAAAAATAAGTTATGTTGTGGATTTAATTATTATTAATACCGTAGGAGACTTGCTTGATGAAAATGATATGGTCATTGGGGGAAAGTGACCATGCCTCTATTTGTTAATCAATCAACAAGCATTTAAGTGCCTATCATGTGCCAGGGTAAAATGGTAAGTGCTAGAATTATAAGTAAATGTAGAAAACCAGTTTTTCTTTTTCTCAAGGAATCCACAGTATAGTGAGAGAGATAATATGCAGACAAATATGTACAAATAAGATACATAAAGGAAAAATTGTAGATATACTCACAGGGAAGACATTAGCTTTAAGGGAGATCCAGAAAGATTTTTCATAGATATGATTTTAGCTGAGAATTGAAGGAAACTAGGAGGTGCAGAAGAGGAGAGACTTCTAGGTATGGTGGAAAGGTATTGAAAATCCTCAGATTCAAAAATGGAGTATAGCATTTAGGAGTGCGAGAAGGTGTGAGAAGAACGAAAATGAAAGAAGTGACCAAGTTATGAAGGACTTCATAAACCAAAGAGAAGGGGTTTTTTGATCCTAGAGATGAAAGGAAGCCATGGAAGCTCATTGAATAGGGGATGACATAATGAGAGAGCAGATCAGGAAGATCATTTTGACAATTGAGTAGAGGATAGACTGAATTGAGGAGAGATCTGAGATAGCTAGACAAACCACAAGGACATTACAGTATCCCAGGAATGAGGTAATAAGAGCCTGAAGAAGAGTGGTGGCACTGTCAGAGGAGAAAATGGGGAGTACAAGGAGATGTTGTGAAGGTAGAAATAAAAGGACTTCACAACTCATGGGAGGTGAAGAGCCAATATTGTTATAAAACTGAGTATTGGACAGAAATTAATAAAATTATATTCAGTAGTAAAAAAAATGTAAAATCTTACTATCGGGATAAAAAAATAACTTTGTGGGGTGTAGTCAAGATGGTGGAGTAGAAACATCACTTCCGTGTAGCTCCCACTTCCACCTCCTCCAATTTATGTAAAAAAATTACTCTAAACAAACTTTGGAGATACAGAATCCACAAAATGACAGAGAGAAGCTCCCTTTCCACTGAAGACAGTCTAGCAAACTGGCAGGAAGGGACCAGTGCAGCACTCTGGTAGCCAAGCTCAGCCCCGTATGAGGTGGAGGATTTAGCCTCAGGGTGGTCACAACCAGACGCTGGCAGGAGGGACTTCAGATCACTAGCAGCTGTGGTCGTTGCCAGAATTATCAACCCATAAATGCTGAGGACAAAGTGAGAAGTCTGTGCAGTGTAGACTTTAAGAACCTGGAATTTAGGAGTGTGGTCCAGCTTTTACCCACTGGAGGGAGAAGTGGCTGAGGCACTGCATCTGCAGCCACATAGCTGCTTCAGAGCTCCTGGCCTGCAGGTTGTAGGGGGACCAAGCAACCAGTCAGAGGTTTAAGCACTTTTGCTTTAACCTGCTTGGATCTGGATTGCTGTCTAGGGTGGTCCTGGGGTGCATGACCAGTTTGCCAGAGAGTATGGAAGCTTCAGAGAGGGCACTCAAATAATAGCTGCAACAGCTGAAAAAAACCCAGCAATTGGTACAAAGCTACACTATCTAGTAGCAGAGTTCCGCTTTAGCAAAAAACACTAAAGTCAAGTAATTGAGCAGCAATGTGACCAAGCAAAGGAGGCAGAGCAATTTGATATTAGACTCCTATTTTGGGGACAAAAAGGATCAAAACATGGAACAGGAGGAAGAGAGCTAAGTAAGAATACCTGCACCAAATGCTTCCAAGAAAAATATGAGCTGGTTACAGGCCATAGAGGAGCTTCAGAAGGATTTTGAAAACCAAGTAAGAGAAGTGGAGGAAAAAGTGGGAAGAGAAATGAGAATGATGCAAGAAAATTATGAAAGGAGAGTCAACAACCTGACAGAAGAAAATACCAACTTAAAAAATAGACTAACTCAAATGGTGAAAGAGGCTCAAAAAGGCAATGAGGAGAAGAATGCCTTAAAAGGCCAAATTTGCCAGATGGAAAAAGAATCTCAAAAGCTCACTGAAGAAAATGATTCCTTTAAAATTAGATTGGAGCAAATGGAAGATAATGACTATATGAGAAATCAAGATACTATTAAACAGATTAAAAAAATGAACAAAAAATAGAAGGCAATGTGAAATCTCATTGGGAAAACCACTGACTTAGAAAATAGATCCAGGAGAGATAATTTAAAAATTATTGGACTGCCTGAAAGCCATTATCAAAAAAAGAACCTAGAAATTGTCCTTCAAGAAATTCTCACGGAAAATTGCCCTGATGTTTTAAAACCAGAGGGCAAAATAGAGACAGAAAGAATTCACCAATCACCTCCTGATAAAGATCCCAAAAAGAAAACCCCTAGGAATATTATAGGCAGATTCCAGAGTGCCCAGATCAAGGAGAAAATATGACAAGCAGCCAGGAAGAAACATTTTGAATATCGTGGAAATACAATCAGGATAACACAGGATCTGGCAGCTTCTTCACTGAGGGATCAAAGGGCTTGAAATATGATGTTCTGGAGGTCAAAGGATCTGGGATTAAAACCAAGAATCACCTACTCAGCAAAACTGAGTATCATGTTTCAGGGGAAAATCTGGTCATTCAATGGAATAGAGGACTTTCGAGCATTCTTAATGAAAAATCCAGAGTTGAATAGAAAATTTGACATTCAGATACAAGAAGCAAAAGAGGCAAGAGAAGCATGAGAAGGTAAATAGAGAAAACAAATCATAAGGAACTTATCAAAGTTGAACTATTTATATTCCTAAATGGGAAACTGATAATTGTAAATTATTAATCTTTTCTCAGTATGAGAACAGTTGAAGGAAAGACAAATAGGTGTGTGTATACACATATGTATGTCTTTATATATGTATACATACATATATATATGTCTATATAGGAGAGTATATATGCATATGAATACATATGTGTGTGTATATATGGGTACAGATATACATAGACAGAGGGCACAGGACCAATTGAATAGGAAGGAACAATATTTAAAAGGTGAAATTAAGAGATGAGAGAGGAATATAATAAGAGGAGATGGGGAGAGACAGAATGGGGCAAATCATCTTATATAGAAGAGGCAAGGGAAAACTTTTACAATGAAAGGGAAGAACAGGAAGGCAAAAGGGAATGGGTCAACCTTATTCTCATTGAATTTGTCTTCGGGAGGGAACACATACACAGTAAATAGGGTATCTCACCCTACAAGAGAGTAGGGGAGAAGGGGATATGAGGGAAGATGATGGAAAGGAGGTTAGGCTGTGGTGGAGGGAAGTTGGAAGCACCAACTTTTGAAAAGGGGCAGGATCAAAGTAGAGAATAAAACTAGTATAGGGTTGGATGAGATGGAAGAAAATATAGTCAGTCTTTCACAATACATCCATGATGGAAATGTTTTGCATAGCTACACATGTACATAGTACATTGAATTGCTTATCTTCCCAGTAAGTGTGGGTGATGAGGGAGGAAGGGAAAGAATCTGGAATTCAAAGATGTAAAATCAAATGTTTAATATATATATATATATATATATATATATAATTTTACATGTAACTGGGAAATAAGATATAAAGACACTGGGGCCTAGAGATCCACTGTGCCCTACTGCAAAGTTGGAGGGGGGATGGGGAAAGATATTGGAGAGAACAGATTGGGATAGGGGATATTCAATGGGATTGCTGATTTTGGATGGTGGGTAGGGGAAAAATGTGGAGAAAATTTCTAAGTCACAATCTTGTGGAAATGAATGATGTAAACTAAAAAATAAAAAGGAGCAGAAAAAAACATATTTCCACAAAAAAAATAAAAATGAAAAAAATGAAAAAATAACTTTGGGAGTTCAAGGTGGGGGAAGCAGACATCAATTTATCTAAAAAAAGTGTTGACATTTTAATGGACAATCTTAATATTAATCAGTCATGTGATGCAGCAAATAAAATATATTGATGTAATCTTGGTATGCTTTCAGAGACAAATAAAGGAGTGATCTTTGCTCTGTACTTTGTACTAGTCAAAACAGAAATGGAATAATACTTTCATTTTTAGGTTTATTGTATTCAGTTTAAGGAGGAGATTTGTAAGCTGGGAAGTATCTGTATAAAGGGAAAGTAGTTTAATAAAGGGCACTGACACCTTATCATAGAAAGACCAATGGAAAAAATATGGGGATTTGTAGCATAGAGAAGACAGAGCACATGATAGCTGAGTTCAAATATTTGAAAGGCTCTCATGTGGAGGCAGTATGGACTTGTTTTATTCGGCTTAAGAGGGTGGAACCAGAAGCAATGGGTGAAATCTAAAGAGGAAAATCAAGGTTTTTTTGTTTCTTTCTTTCTTTTTTGTCAGGAAAAGCTTCCTATCAATTAGAATTATCCAGAAATAGAATGGGCTTTAGTTCTTTTGTCTCCATTGAAAGTCTTCACTCACAGGATAGCTTATGACTTTTGTATCATGTTACAGTTTCTCTTTTCTTTGTGGGTTGAACTAGATGGCCCCAAGGTGCCAACTAACTCTAAAAGTATGTAATTCCCAGTGTAGATAATCCCTCCACCAATGAAGATGCTTTATCCTAATCTCAGGGAGTTACTTGGGGGATCATTTTTCCCATCGAAATTACAGAACTGGATATAATCCCTTAATTTTACAGATGAATAAAACCTAAGCTAAAAATTATACAGGGCTTGCCCAAAGTCATGAAGGTTATTTTGGGGTATTTGGAACTCAGGTCTCTGCATTTCCTACTCAGGACTTTCTTTCCTACACTGTATAGCTATTTCAAGTGAACTGAATTAACTACTTAATTTCTTTAAGAATTACCAATTTGGGGGGCGGAGCCAAGATGGCAGAGTAGAAACAGCTCATCCAAGCCACTCTTCCCCCAGATTCCCCCCAAACTATGTAAAAGGGGACTCTGAACAACTTCAGGAGCCCCAGCACCCACAGAATGACACAGAGAAGCTAACCTCCCGCTGAGGACAGCCCAGCAGCCCTGCTGGAAGGACCAGCACAGAGCTAGAAATCACCCTTCAAGAAATTCTCAAGGAAAACTGCCCTGATGTTTTAGATCCAGAGGGCAAAATAAAGGTTGAAAGAATCCACTAATCACCTCCTGAAAAAGATCCCAAAAAGAAAACTCCCAGGAATATTATAGCCAGGTTCCAGAATCCCTAGATCAAGGAGAAAATACTACAAGCAGCCAGGAAGAAACAATTTCAATATTGTGGAAACACAATCAGAATAGCCCAGGACCTGGCAGCTTCTACACTGAGGGATAGAAGGGCATGGGATATGATATTCCAGAGGGCAAAAGAACTGAGAATGAACCCAAGGGTCACCTACCCAGCAAAACTGAGTATTTTGTTTCAGGGGAAAATATGGTCAGTCAGTGGAATAGAGGACTTTCAAGCATTCTTGAGGAAAAAAACCAGAATTGAATAGAAAATTTGACATCCAAACACAAGAAGGAAGAGATACCTGAGAAGGTAATCAGGGAAAAGAAATCAAAAGGAACTTATCAAAGTTGAACTATTTACATTCCTATATGGAAAAACAATACCTGTGAGTGATGATATCTTTCTCACTATGAAAATAATGGAAGAAGGGTGTGAGGTCATATGAATACATATGTGAATGTGTGTGTATATGGATAGAGGGCATAGGTTGAATTTGTTGGGAAGGGAAAATACTCAAGGGATGAAATTATGATGTGAGAGAGGAAAGTGGCAAGAGGAGATGGGGAAAGACAGGGTAGGGTAAACTATCTCATGTAGAAGAAGGAAGGAGAAGTGGTTGCAAGGGAGGGGGAGAATAGGAAGGGAAACAAAAAGGCAAATCCACATTCTCATTGAATTTGGTTCAAGGAGAGAATGACATACATACTAAATGGGGTATCTCAACCTTCAACAGAATAGGGGGAAGGGGGATGAGAGGAGGGATGATTGATGGTGGGGGGGCTTCCTTGGGGGGAGGGGAGGTTGGAAGTACCCACTATAGAAGAGAGACAGGATCATGTAGGGAATGGACCAGGTGGGGGGTGGAATGAGTGAGAGGGAATTATATGCAGCCTTGTACAATATATCTACTATGATAATGTTTTGCATAGCTAGACATGTACAACATATACTGAATTACTTATCTCCCCAGAGGGAATGGGTGACAAGGGAGGAATCTGAAATTCGAGGTCTTAAGATTAAATGTTTCAAATATATATAAATACTATTATTAATACTATTTTGCTTATAATTGGGAGATAAGATGTGCAGGCATTGGGACACAAAGATTCACCTTCCTCTAATGGAAAAGTCGAAGGGGGTATGGGAGAAGGTATGGGAGAGAACAGATTGGAGGAAAACGATATCTTGTGGGACTGCTATTCTGGGAGGTTGGGTAGGGGAATAATGGGGGGAAAATGATTATAACTCAAAATCTGGCGGAAATGAATGATGTAAAACAGAAGTTAATAAAGCATTTGTTTAAAAAAAAAATTAGAGTGCCGGAGTAGATCAGCTCCAGAGTCGACTTCAACTATAAAATTCTATGTTTCCACAAATCTATGACAGAAAACTCACTCTGTGCAAAGCATTGTTCTAGGTACTGTTGGAAGAGTCAAAAGAAACAGAATAAAAATTATCATCTCTAAGAAAAAAATAAGAATTACCAATTCACTTAATATTAATATTCCACTATGTTGCAGAAATGCTTTTTTATTTCCTAAATTAAAAATGAAATAGATGTATTTAGGAAAATAAATTGCCTCATTTTTATTAAAGTGTGCTCATTTAGATATTTTCTCATGTCATACATTTTTTAAAACATCTCTCTCCTTTGACCACACCAAGACTAATTTTATTTTGTTGTTGTTGTTGTCTTGGTTCAGTCATTTCAGTCATCTCCAACTCAACTTGTGACCCCATTTAAAGTTTTATTGGCAAAGATAATGGAGTAATTTACCATTTCCTTCTCCAGCTCATTTTACAGATGAGGAAACCGAAGCAAATAGAAAGTTTAAGTGACTTGCCCAGGGTCATACAGCTAATAAGGATCTGAGTATGGATTTGAACTTAAGTCTTCCTTGAATCTTGGCCTAGATCTCTATACACTGCACCACCAGCTGCCCCCAACTAATTTTTTAGTAAAAGGTAAACATTAAAATCCTGCATTTTACTATTTACCAATAAGAACCCTCCATTTCAATCAGGAACAACAACAACAAATATCCCCACTGGCCCCACCTCTGTGTATTAGTTCATACTTTTGCTCTTGCAGGAAATATTCTCCCAAACTTCTTCACATTATGATCTTTCCTTTAAGGACTAGTTCAGGGGTGGAGAACCTATGGCCCTCTAAGTCTTCAGCCTTTTACTAAATCCAAACTTCATAAAACAAATCCCTGAAACTTCACAGAATAAATCCCTTTAATAAAAGGATTTGTTTTGTGAAGTTGGGATTCAGGGACACACTTGAGGACCTAGAAGGCCACATATGACACAGAGACAGAAGGTCCCTCACCCATGGCTCAGTTCATGTTTCACCATCCCCATCTTTCCTTTGTCTGAACTGCCTATTAAACCTACTGTTTATAAAACCCAATTTACACTTAGGTGTACACTGGTTTACTGTACTCTACAATTTGTGTGTGTGTGTGTGTGTGTGCATGTGTGCATCTATGTACCTCTTCTCCCAAAATGGTCATAAATATTGGGAGAATAGCTACCATACACCATACACAAAGCTATAAATAGGATGGGAGCAAAAAGAGCTTTTCTTAAGAGAGTAGAAATTCAGTAGGTGATAATTACACTTGTTGTCCATTAACAGTTGAAAACAAATGAGCTTATTAAGCTTATTAACCAATTCACAAGAATGATTTAAATTAAGGAACTACCAGTTGGATGCTTCTTCCCCCAATCCCACAGTGTCTACATTCGAGATGACCATTTCCTAGCCATCCCTGTGTTTCCTTACCATCCTCAAATTTTGTAGTTATAACTTTATCTTATTCTTTTTGGAGGATTTTGATGTAGGAGCTTTGACTTTGTTGTCTTCTTCTGGTTGAGTTTTGATCTTGTCCCCAAAGTTAAGATTCTATAGTCTAATTTTTTACACTGTTTGCTCATCCTCACAATCAAATACTTGGCTTTCTAACTCTTTGTCAAGGTAAGACTCTACCTCCAGTGGGTGTGGGGGTGGGGGTATTATCTTAGGCTTCACGGGTTCTGTATAAGCTGCTTGATTCCCCCATGGTATGTAGGCCCAGAGGTCCACAAGCAGCCTCTGCTGCTGCCACCTACACTGCCCCAGGGCTGGGGTCAGACAGTGTTCCTCTTTCACCCAGGTCCCACAGACTGCCCCCAGTGATCTTTCTCACTGTCCTTGGTGTTTGTGGGTTGATAAGTCTGGAAACCACCACAGCTGCCAGCAATTAAGTCCCCTAAGGCCTGCTTCATCCCTATCTGCACCAGCATGGCCCACACTATATTGTGCTCCACTCCCAGTACTGTGCAATATACATTTCCTGTCAATGTTCCAGGCTATCTTGGGCTGGAGATGTGTTTTACTCTGTCATTTTGTGGGTTCAGCAGCCCTAGAATTTGTTTAGAGTCAATTTTACAGGTATTTGGAGGGGTTTGGAGGAGAGCTCAAATAAGTCCCTGCTTTTACTCCACCATCTTGTCTCCACTCCCCTGCCACCTTATTCTTCTCACAGACAACACAGAGTATTTATTAAAGTGCTGAACATAGATTAGCTAGTTAATACCTGTTGAATAATTTCTGTCAGCTTCCAAATATTTTGCAAACCTCACTTGTTCCTTAGTAACAGATTGTTTATGCTTTAAAGTCTTGGTTTTCATTACAATTTGTCAGTCTGAATGAAAACCTATAATGTTTGCTCTGCTTTTCTTGGCCTTTGTCTCAGTGAGGCTTAATCTAAATGAATTTCACTTGAAATCATTCTGTTTGTTGTCTAGTTCCTATTATTCTAAAATAACCTGAATCCTTGAGAAGGTCATTTTGCTCTCTTTTTGCCTTTTTTCCATGGACCTAAAAGTCTTATATAAGCTGTACTAATTAGAAAAGCCTCAGAGGTCCAGTGCTACAAAGAAAACCAACTATAAAAAAAGTAATGATTTTGAGGGGGATTAAAAAAGATTATAGTCATCATCATCACCAATACTTTCATTTTCCAGGATGGTTGGATTCTTTCAAAACCAGGTACTGTACTGCTATGATTTTAGGGAACATGGGAAATCAGCTAGTTTATTTGCAGAGTTCAAATGCATGTGTGGACTTATTTCTCTAATTTGTTACTTGTAGTTACAACATTGTTACTTGGTTCCACACCAAGTAGGTAAAACAGTAATAAAGTTATCACTTTTTCCCCCTAAAAGGTAAAAAGGGGGAAGGCATGGCAGCTAGGTGGCACAGTGAATAGAGCACCGGCTCCTGAGTCAGGAGGACCTGAGTTCAAATCCAACCTCAGACACTTAACACAAAAACTAGTCATGTGACCTTGGGCAAGTCATTTGCCCTACAAAAAAAAAAAAGAAAGAAAGAAAGAAAGAAAGAAGGAAAAGAGGGGGAATCCCCAAAACCAGAACCTAGAGAGCTATTCTTGGACTATAAATGCCACAGTGGACCTCTAGCTTTAATATTTTATAATGGAAATGGTTTGTAATAGTACTCATTGATATTTATACAGAGTTAAATAAGACAAAAACATACATACACACATATGCCTGATGAAATCCCATCTGAGAAACTCTATAAGGTGTTATATTTAATCACAGGTATTATTCCTATTTTATAAATGAGGATATTGAGACTCAGAGAGCTGGTGAGTATCAAAATCAGAAACAGGATAAGAACTCAGATATTCATGAGCAAAACCAGGAAAACATTTTAGAGAGTGTCAGCAACATTGTGTGATGATCAACTACAAATAACTCAGCTCTTCTTAGCAATATACGATAATCCAAGACAAGTACAAAAGATTCAGGGAGGAAAATGCTAGCCATAGCCATATAAAGAACTAATGGGCTCAGATGCCAGTTACTTTATTCTTTCTTGTGGTTTTATTTCCTTTTGATCTGTTTCTTCCATAAATGTAACAAATATGGAAATATACTCTACATGATAGCACATGTATAAACTATATCAAACTGCCTAACATTTTCAGAAGAGGGGAGCAGAGGGAGGAAGATAGGAAAAAAAACTGGAATTCAAAATATTGAAAAAATAAATACTAAAAATTTTTTCTTAATAAGTATTTGGGGAAAGGGTGGAGCCAAGATGGGAGAGTAGAGGCACAAACTCGGCATGAGCACCTGCTCCAATCACTTCCAATACATGTAAAAAATGACTAAACAAACTTCAGAGCTACAGAACCCACAAAGTGACAGAGAGGAATAACTCTCTCTTTGAAGGCAGCCCAGTAGAGAGACATGAAGGGTCTATTACAGGGTGCTGGGAAACAAGAAAATTTCCCCCATGAGCTGCAGTTCTGGCCCCAGGGTAGTCCTGACCAGCAGTGGCCAGAGCAGACATCAGGAGAGTGAATAACCAGCAGCTGTGGCATTTTACAGACTTCTCAACCCATAAATACCAAAGACAAAGTAAAAGGTCAGTGTGGAACTCTATTGGAAGAGGGTGGGGGGGATGGAAGAGCTGGTCTGGCCCCTGCCCCAAGGACAAGAAGTGGTAGAGGCATGGTGGCAGCACCGTGTGGCTACCTCAGGAGCTTCTGGCCTGCATATCATAGGGGGACCAAGCAACCTTTCAGAGGGTAATCGCTCTTGCTTTAATCTGCTTGGATATGGATCACTCTGTTGGGTGGTAGACCTGGGGTTTTTGGACAGTGAAGCAGAGCTTTGGGGGACTGTAGAGAGGGCTACAGTCCTAATAGATCCAGCAGCTGAGAAAACCCCAGGTATTTGGGACAAAGCTCTCTCTATTCTGGAAGCAGAATTATACTGTGAAAAAGAGCTCAAAAGTCAAATAATTTGCTAGCAAGATAAGCAAGCAGAGAAAGCACAAACAGAATCCATTTTGGAGACAAAAAGGATCAAGGCATGGAATGGGAGGAAGACAGTGAAGTCAGAATTCCTGCATGAAAAGCCTCCAAGAAAAATATGAACTTATAGGCCATGGTAGAGTTCAAGAAGGATTTTTTAAACCAAGTAAGAGAAGCAGAGGAAAAATTGGGAGGAGAAATGAGAATGATGAAAGAAATCAGGAAAAGTGAAGTCAACAGCCTGCTAAAGGAGACCCAAAAATGCACTGCAAAAAACAACACCTTAAAAAATAGAATAATTCAAGTGGCCAAAGAGGCCCAAAAAGCCAGTGAGGAGGAGAATGCATTAAAAAAGCTGAATTTGCCAGATGGAAAAGGAATTTCAAAAACTCACCAAAGAGAATAACCCCCTCGAAATTAGATTGGAGCAACTAAAAGCTGATGACTTTATTAGAAATCAAGATACTATAAAATAGATCAAAACAAATAAAAAAATAAAATGCAATGTGAAATATCTCATTGGAAAAATCACTGACCTGGAAAATAGATCCAAGAGAGATAATTTTAAAATTATTGAACTACCTGAAAGCCATGATAAAAAAGAGTTTAGTCACCATCTTTTTAAGAAATTTGAAAGGAAAATTGTCCTGATGTTCTAGAACCAGAGGGCAAAATAGAAATTGAAATAATTCACTGATTACCACTTGAAAAAGCACCCAAAAAGAAAAATCCTATGAATATTATAGCCAAATTCCAGAGTTCACAGGTCAAGGAGAAACTACTCCAGGAAGTCAGGAAGAAACAATTTGAGTGTTGTAGAAACACAATCACAATAACACAAGACCTAGCAGATTCTACATTAAGGGATCAAAGGGCTTAGAATATGCTATTCCAGAGGTCAAAGGAGCTAGGACTAAAACCAAGAATCATCTACCCAGCAAAAATGAGTATAATGCTACAGGGGGAAATATGGTCATTCAATGAAATAGAGGACTTTTAAGCATTCTTGATGTAAAAAAAAAGCAGTGCTGAACAGAGAATCTGACTTTCAAATACAAGAAGCAAGAGAAGCATGACAAGGTAAACAGGAAAATAAAATCATAAAGAACTTATTAAAGTTGAACTATTTACATTCCTACATGGAAAAGCAATAATTGTAACTCATAAGACTTTTCTCAGTATGAGGATAGTTGAATGGGAATATATATACACACATACATACATACATACATAGGAGGGTGTATGTGTATATAAATATATATATGTGAGTGTGGGCATATGTATGTACATTTATACATAGACAGAGGGCACAGGATTAGTTGAATATTAAAGGATGATATCTAAAAAAATAAAATTAAAATGAGAGAGAGAGGAATTTATTGGGAGAAGGAGAAAGGGAGAGATAGATTAGGTTAAATTATCTCATATAAAAGAAATGAGAAAACTTACAATGGAGGGGAAGAGCAGGAAAATGAAAGGGAGTGGGACAACCTTATTCTCATTGAATTTGGCTTAAGAAGGGAATAGCATACACACTCAATTGGGTATCTTACCCTACAGGAAAACAAGGGTTATGGGATAAGAGGTGGGATGATAGAAGGGAGGGCAGATTAGAAGCGATGGTACTTAGAAGCAAATATTTTTGAAAAGGGATAGGGTCAAAGGAGAAAACAGGTTAAGTGGGGGACAGGATAGGTTGGAATGAAATATAGTTAGCCTTTCACAATATAACTTATCATGGAAATGATTTGGGTAACTACACATGTATAACCTATATTGAATTGCTTATCTTCCCAGTGGGGGTGGGTGAGGAGGGAAGAAGGAAAAAATCTGGAACTCAAAGTTTAAAAACAAATGTTTAAAAAACAAGTATTTGGGGGAAAATTGAATACTATTTAAAGAAGAAATAATGAAAAGGAATTCTGGCAGCTCAAAAACTAAACAAACTCAGATCTTCCCCATTCAAAGTCTTTATCTAATTCATGCCCTCACAGAGAGGTTGCATCTCATAGACAAGAAAAAGTTTTGTTGGAGCTATTTGTATCTACTGGTTGAGAGAAGCCTTGGTGGTGTAACTGGAAGGTGATTGATTTTTTTTTTGTAGTTTTGGTAATGTTTTATTTTTCCCAACACCATAGAAATCATACATGGGTAATTGCTTTTAGAACTGTACAGTATATGAAAATCAGAGTCTGAACATACACCGAAAGCACACACATAGACGATGTAATTGAGCCCTTGTGTAAAAAGAAGGATCCAGTCTGAACCAGCTCAGTCTGAACCACCAAGGTAGAACCTTTCCACCATTTATCTTCCTGCTACAGAGCAAGTTATCTTTAAACTCATTATAAATGTTCACAGAAAAAAAAAAGACCTTTATACACATTAGCTATAATATTATAATGGCTTATAAATAAACGCTAATCCACTTGTAGCTCCCAGAAGATGGCTGCAGTACTGGCAGAAATATTGCCTTGGAGGAAGATTTCGGATGAGATATCACTTATGTCAAGATACGTTACATTATAGACAAACAGTATTTCACACAGGGTTGGGAAGGTAATGACAGGGTAAAAATTATGAATAACCAATAATAACTTTTCACGAACAGTGTATTATTCTCATTCTCCAGGGGGTACAAATACTCATTTTATTCCAGAAGATACCATCACACAAAATGGGGCTGACATACAACAGACACTACACAAAACCCCCTCTTACAAGCCAGGTTCCACAGAGAACTAGGTGAGCACTCATCCAAAGGAAATGCCATTGGACAAAGATAGTTTTGTTGTCTTTGTTTTTCTACCTCTGGGATTAGGGCTAGGGTCAGCGGATTGGAAATGTCTTTGTAGTCTGGTGATTTTTAAAAATAAGCTTAATTATACCCCTCCTCCATTGACATTTCAGCAAACGAGATAGAAATATGTCACTTAACTTTCTACTTGAAGCACCAGCTGCCAGAGAGGATAAAGTTGGCAGGCAGATCTTTTTAGCTTAGGATTTTTGAGCTAAAGTGGGCTAAGATATTGGAAGCCTTCACAAAGTCCAAAAACAATATGGTGACTACCCAAGAGCAGGTGTCACCAGGCTACTACCCGGGCTAAATTGGCCCAGATCAGAAATTGAGCGGCCTCTTGTGCCCATAAATTGCCATTGTCATTGTCATTGCCTGAGAAGATATGAAGACACATTCTTAAAATAATAATAACAGGGGACTAAAGAGGTTAAAAAAAACTGATTGGAAGAGATGAGAGGGAGGAATAGTGAGAAAGAAACAGAGAGAGAGAGAGAAAGAGAGAGAGAATGAGAATCATTTAAGTTCTTACTATACTCCAGGTACTGTACTAAGTATTAGAGAATCAAAAACAGGACTCTTTTCTTTTTTTAAAATTTATTTGTTTATTTTTAGTTAACAAGATTCAATTCCATACTTTGAGTTTCAAATTTTCTTTCCCTCCCTCCCCTCACCCCCCACAACAGCTTATAGTCCAGCATAGGATCTGCAAATACTTTCATATTAGATATTAGTCAAGTTACAAAGGCGTATTGTACTAGGTGGGATGAAAAATGGTAAAGAAGAAATAAAATCAAACAATGAAAAGAAAAGGATCAATTAGTTTGCTTCCATCAGGATTCAAGCTCAGTTCTTTCTAGTTATTTCTTTGGATGTCACATCTCTCTCCTTCATGAGTCTTTCGAGATTGACTTATATCACTGGATTGCTGAGCAGAGTCTAGTCTGTCATAGTTGGTCATCACACATATGTTGTGACTGTGATTGCATACAAATTTCTCCTGGTTCTATTCTTCTCACTCAGCATCAGTTTGTATAAGCCTCTCCAGGTAAATATGAAAACCATATCCTCCTCGTTTCTTATAGCATAATGATATTCCATTAAATGCATATACCACAACTTGCTTAGCCATTCCCCAATTGGTGGGCACCCCTTTACATTCCAATTCTTTGCAACCACAAAAAGAGCTACTATAAATATTTTTGTACATATGGGTCTTCCTCCCTCTTCTATGATCTCTTTGGGATATAACCCTAGAAGTGGTGTTGCTGGGTCAAAGGGTATGAAATTATTTATAGGCCTTTGGTCATAATTCCAGATTGTTCTCTAAAATGGTTGGATAAGTTCACAACTCCACCAGCAATGCATTAGTGTTCCAATTTGCCCAGATCCTCTCCAGCATTTGTCATTTTCCTGTTTTGTCATCTTAGCCAATCTGACTGGAGAGATGTGATACCTCAGAGTTATTTTGATTTGCATTTCTCTAATCAATAGTGATTTAGAGCATTTCTTCATATGCTTATAGATATCTTTCTTTCTCTGAAAACTGCCTGTTCATCTCCTTTTATCATTTATCAATTGGGGAATGACTTGTATTCTTATAGATTTGACTAAATTCACTGTATATCTTAGAAATGAGTTCTTTATCAGAGACATAGGTTGTAAAAATTCTTTCCCAATTTCCCACCTCCCTCTTGATCTTGGTTACATTGGCTTTGTTTGTACAGAAGCTTTTCAATTTAATGTAATCAAAATTATCCATTTTGCATTTTGTAATGCTCTCTAATTCTTGTTTGATCCTAAAGTCTTTCCCTCTCCACAAATCTGACAGGTAAATTATTCCTTGCTTTCCCAGATTGTTTCAGTATCATCCTTTATACCTATATCATGCACCCATTTAGACTTGATTTTGGTATATGATGTTAGATAATGGTCTATGCCCAGTTTCTGCCATACTGTATTCCAGTTTTCCCAGCAGGTTTGTCAAATAGTGCATTCTTATCCCCAAAACTGGGGTCTTTGGGTTTATGGAACAATAGATTACTACATTCATTAACTGCTGGGTCTCCTCTGCCCAATCTATTCCATTGATCCATTACTCTACTCCTCAGCCATTACCAAGCAGTTTTGATGACTGCTGGTGTATAATACAGATTAAAATCTGGTATAGCTAGTCCACCTCCCCTAGCATTTCTTTTCATTAATCCCCTTGATATTTTAGACCATTTGTTCTTCCAAATAAATTTTGTTAATATTTTGTCTAACTCTATAAAGTAGTTTTTTGGTAAATTGATTGGTGTGGCATTAAATATATAATTTAGTTTGGGTAAAATTGTAATTTTTATTATATTAGCTTGACTCAGCCACAAGCTATTGATATTTTTCCAATTAGTTAGATCTGGCTTTATTTGTGTGAGAAGTGTTTTGTAGTTGTGATCATATAGGTCCTAGGTTTGTTTTGGCAGGTAGATTCCTCAATATTTTATAATGTAAAATAGGACTACTTTCAAGAAGAATGCAATCGAATAGGGGAAGACAAAACATAAAGGGGAGTTGGAAAGTAGAAGGGGAGGAGGACATTATCTACACAGGAAGGACCTAGGCAGTCAATGTGGAGATTGAATAGATTAATGTGATAGTGGAGCAAGTGAAAATGAGAGTCAGAAGTTAGGAAGACTGATCTCTGGGGTGCTTTACATAGGTCTTGTCCCCTAATGAACAAACAGTTAAAAATCTGGAGGTTAAAAACAAATCCATAAGGGGTAGCTAGGTGGTGCAGTGAGTAGAGCATTGGCCCTGGAGTCAGGAGGATCTGAGTTTGGATCCAGCCTTAGACACAGCACGCACACACACGCACACACACACACACACACACACACACACACACACACACACACACCTAGCCCTGTGACCTTGGACAAGTTACTTAACCCCAATTGCCCTCCAAAAAAAAAAAGAAAGAAAGAAAGCCATACACATGTCACCAGAGGCAAAAGAAGTATCTAGAGAGTAGATAGGTTCAATACTTATTAAACTTCTTTCACATTCAAGACACATTGCCAAACACTTTTCAACTGATTTTTCACTGGCTCTGAAGGTAATTAGAAAATAGAAAATTCACAAAAATATCAGATTAGGAATAAGTGTATAGTTTCCCAAGGTGTCTACTTTGAAAGGAACAAGATTTATCTGAATTTACATGTTCTGCTTCCAATTCAATTTCTTTTTTGCAACCTCCAAGGTATCTCTGAGACAATAGCCTTATTGCTAAATCTAATGCATTCCCCCCCTCTCTTTGATGAATATTTCCATCTAGATTTCCCACCAACATCTCACAGTCAAAATGTCCAACTCTAACTTCATCACACTCTACCATTCCCATTTCAAACTTCCTACCCCTTTCTTTAACTTATTACTTTCTATTGTTGCAATAATCTATTTTTGCAATGTTATATCATTACAATGTACCACTACCTTCCCAAACATGTAGGTTCAAATCCTTGTAGTCATCTTTGCTCTTACTTTTGCCTCATTTAATACCGCCAACCAATTGCCCATTAGTTGTTAAAACTGATATGCATGGTCTACCTAATCAATATCTTTCATGTGTGTTGTGGTTTAGTCATTCAGTCATATCTGACTGTACATAACCCTGTGGACAAAGGTTTTCTTTGCAAAGATACTGGATTGGCTTGCCATTTCTTTCTCCAACGCGTCCCTGTTTTACAAATGAGAAATTAAGGCAAATAGGAGTTAAGTGATTTGCTTAGGGTCACACCCCTAGTAAGTGTTTGAGGCTGAATTTGAACTCAGGTCTTCCTCTCTCCAGGCCTGTGCTCTATCCACTGCACCACCTAGTTTCCCTCTTTCATATTTATATGTTCCTTTTTCACTCTCACATTTTAGGCCCTCATTTCTTCCTCCCTAGTATATGGACTAATCTTTCTCCCCAGCTCATCCCCTCAAAAGGGTATCTTTGTATTATTTTCTGAAGAATCTTCTTGATACACTGTTATGATCCTGTCAATCCTCCACTCAAAAATATATAATAGCCCCCCATTGCCTTCCAAATAACGTATATACTCCTTACCCTGTCAAAGCATTCTATAATCTGAATCCAAATTACTTTTCCAGTTCTATGTCATAATACTGCCCTTCAAGTATTCAATTCAATGCCACAAATATTTGTTAACCTCTAGAGTAGAGGCATAAAACTACCTACTGCCTGCAAAATTCTATGGTCTAGAACAGATTAAAATGTAATTGGTACATGTTTAACAAAATAAATGGAAATGCAATATAAAAGATAGAATGGTAATTTGTGGTTTTTCTAAGTAAATATGCAGCTGTGGGGATCTTTTTCTCTTTTTTGTTCAATAACACTTGGAGTCAGAAGACTTGAGAAAGTCATTTTACTTAGCCTCAGTTTTACTATCTGTAAAATGCAGATTAAGAGAATGCCTCACAGTGAGGTAATACAGTCTAAAGTGCTTTGCTATACAAATATTGCCATGTTATTATTATTACTATTATTATTATTACATTGTGTTGTGGATAAAGAAAAGTAATTTAAATTACACTGAGAGTAGAAAGTGAATAGATGAGTAAATATAAAATAATTTATGAAGAATAAAAGCCCTAATGACCAGGCAAGTTAGGTACAGGTTTCCTCTGCAGCTGATACTTGCTGTTCAGCTTGAAGGAAGCCAGAAATCCTCAAAGGTGGATGTGAGTAGGGAGTGACTGGGATACCTCATGTACAAATGCCTGAATACAGGAGGGAGATTGTTGAGTTAGGGGACTGTGAGGATGTCAGTCTGGTTAGAATATAGGTTTTGTGAAGAAGAAAAATATGAAATCTGTCTGGAAAGATGAGTCAGATTCTAGCAGAGGAGTTGAGGTTTTAACCTAGAAGCATAGACCATAAATTATAAATTAATTCTTGAAAGAAATTTACATATCACATAGCACAAACCTCTCATTTTACAATTTATGAAATTGAGGCCTAAAAGTTGCCCAAGATTACCCAGCTAGTAACTGAAACTTGGAGATTTGAGCCAGATTTTCTGACACCAAAATGGGGATGATAGCAGTGCCCACTTCCTAGGGTTGTTGCAAGGATAAAATGAGAAAATAATTGTAAATGCTCAGCACACTGCCTGGAATATAGTAGATGTTATATAGCTACTAGTAGCTATCATTATTAGTATTCTTATTACTAACATTCTATCCAGCCTCTCTTCTACTATACCAAACAGGGAGCTACCATAGAGCTTTGAACAGGAGGGATGCCTCACTCAAACCTGTGCCTTAGAAATATTGATTTGGCAGCTACATGACTTAGATAAGGGAGAGACTAGAAATAAGGAGACCAATTACTTCAATATTTCAAAAGGCTACTTCAATATTTCAAAAGAGAAGTGATGAGGACCTGAACTAGACTTGTTTAGAAAAGAGGGCAGATGCAAGATTTGTTGAGGAGGTAGAATCAATAAAATATGGCAAATTGTTGGATGCATGTAAAGAATAGGGATGAGTTGGGGCGGCTAGGTGGTGCAGTGAGTAGAGCGCTGGCCCTGGAGTCAGAAGGACCTGAGTTTGGATCTGGCCTCAGACACTTAACACACACAAACAAAAACCTAACCGTGTGACCTTGGGCAAGTTACTTAACCCCAACTGCCCTCAAAAAAAAAAAAAGAATAGGGATGAGTAAAGTATGACTCCAAAGCTGCAAACTTGGGTAATTGAAAGGATGTGTCCTTTCCCAAATAATAACTAGAATATAGCATGGTTCAAGGTTTTCAAAGCACTTGCAAATAGTATCTCCTTTGATCTTCATAGCAACCCTGGGAGTTAGGTGCTACTATTATCATAATCTTACAGAAGAGGAAACTGAGTCAGGCAGAGATTAAGTGATCTGCACTGGGTCACATAGCTAGAAAGTGTCTGAAGCTGGAACTGAATGCAATGAATTCCTGACTACAGGGCCAGGGTATTCCCTAGCTGCCTGTATAGTATGCATTGTGGGAGTGGGGAAGAGAAGTTTCTCTTCCTGGGAACCTCTAGTGATCATGTTTTTAATGAAGTCCATGTGATGCAAGACTCATTGGTCTGGAAATTCCACAAACAGACTGTGATGATTGCACATTTCTACTCTACTTTCAATTTGGAAAGTACACTTATGCCTTTAAGGAGTTCTCCCATCTCAGCCTTTCTCTTTCACACATTTTATTATGGGGAGTGAAGGAGAAAGGGAGGTAACAAGCATAAAATAAGCATCTACTATGTAGCAGCCATTGTACTAAATGCTTTTCAAAAGTTATTTCATTTAATAGAAATGAAGATATTATCTGATAGTCATAAAAATAAATTTTGGTGACCATCTAGCTCAGGGTTGAGGAACCTGCAGCTTTCTAGGAAGTTGTGTGTGGTCTTTTAACTGAGTTTTACCAAACAAATCCTTATATTAAGGGAATTCATTTTGTGAAGTTTGGATTCAGACAAAGGGCTGCACTTGAGGATCTAGAGGGCCACATGTGGCCCTGAGGTCATAGGTTCCCCACTCCTGACTAGGTAAACATATCCAGTAGAGGTCAAATGACTTCTTATAATCGGTCACATAGATAGCAAGCAGTGGAGCAAGAACTTGAACCCAATGCCTATCCTTGCAAATTCAGTGCTCTTTGTGGTTCCTGTTTTGATGGCACTCTTCTTGATATTTTGATACCTGTAGATAATATGTCAGCTTTTAACTTCATTAATTCAGATGACACCTCCTTCTGCATTCTTCCCAGCGTTGCTCTTTTCTACCTGCCCCTCACCACCCTTCCTATTGATCCTTACATCTTGAAGTTTCCCTTAGCACTTTGTTGGAACTTTTTTGGTATATGCTTATTAGTCATAGGGTTACAGATTTAGAGCTGAGAAGTACCTTAGAGGTCCTCAATTCTAACCCTGCCAATTAACAGATGAGGAGGCTCTGAGAGGTAGAATAACTTGCTGCATGTCAAAGACCTAGTAAATCCCAAAGGCAAGATTTGAACTCACACCCTCCAAGCCCAGAGCACTTTCCACTATATCACTCTCATTTTTCCTCTGTTATGTTTTTGTTAGTTAGCAGCTTTAGGCTTGCTGTGGAAAGTCCACATCAGGTGGGTAATGTGCATCTTGTCACATGTCACTTGTAATATTCTAGAAGCCATTCTCAGGCACTTGAAGAAATGGTCACTTCTGACCTCAGGATTTGGGATTCCATGATTCCCTCTTATTCTATTGTGCTCTCAGTACTTAACATTCACACTTTTTAATGTATTTTTGTTTCTTTGTTTTGGGCTAGGCTTATAAGGAGAGAGGTCCTCAAAGAGTCATAACCTTCTCTACTATGTATGGCCTTGGAGCTCAGGTTTTTAACCTAGAGTTCTGATGTTTTTCTTAAACATATTTGATTTGTTTGAAATTATTTGGTTTCTTCATAAATAAATGTATATAAGTTATACATTATTATATATTAATATATTATACACACATATGTATATAGTACATTATCTTATCTTGTGACTTCGCAGTTCTTTTGTTGTCACTATTAGGTATATCACTGATTTGAATTAATGGTGTTTAGTAACAACAATTAAGGAAGAGTCTATCTGATAATATGTAACTACTCTCCTATAGGATGAGATACCCTATTCAGTATGTATGTCATTCACTCCCTAAGTCAAATTCAATGACAGTAAGGTTGACTCATTACCCTTTGCCTTCCTGTTCCTCCATTGTAACAGTTTTACCTTGCCTCTTCTATATGAGATAATTTACTCCATTCTATCTCTCCCTATCTCTTCTCATTATATTCCTCCTTCACCTCTTAATTTCACCTTATAAGTATCACCCCTTCCTATTCAATTGGCCCTGTAACCACTCCCTATGTATACCTGTACAGTTATACACACACCCACATATGTATTCTCATGCCCATATGACTTCCTATCTATAATATATATGAATATATATATATATATTTTGTGTGTGTGTGTGTGTGTGTGTATGTGTGTGTGTGTTTATATATATATTCCCTTCAACTATTCTCATACTGATAAAAGTTTCGCAAGTTACAATTATCATTCTTCTATGTAGGGATATTAATAGTTCAACTTTGATAAGTTCCTTATGATTTCTTTTCCCTATTTGCCTTCTCATGCTTCTCTTGCTTCTTGTATCTGAATGTCAAATTTTCTATTCAAATCTGGTTTTTTCACCAAGCATGCTTAAAAGTGGGGGCAGAGTCAAGACGGCAAAGTAGAAACAGCATTTCCACATAGCTCCGGCCCACACCATTTCAATATTATGTAAAAGGGGGACTCTGAATGACCTCTGGAACTCCAGAACCCACAAAATGACACAGAGAAGCTAACCTCCCACTGAGGACAGCCCAGCAGCCCTGCAGGGAGCCGCCAGCACCACACTCTGAAAGCCAAGCCCAGTCCTGAGTGAGTCAGAGGTTTTATCCCCAGGGAAACCAAACCAGCAGCTGCCTGGAGGGACCCCAGAACACCAGCAGCTGTGGCATTTCCAGAAGTATCAACACATAGATGCCTAGAACAAAGTGACAGATCAGTGCCCTATGGATTTGGGGACTGGTTGGGAGAGTGTGTCAGCTTCTTCCCTGGGGGTGAGAAGCCACTGAGGAGCCAGCACAACTTATGCCACATTGCCACATTGGAGCTTCAGCTCCTGGCCTGCAAATTGTAGGGGGATCCGACAATCAGTCTGGAGTGTAATCGCTCTTGCTTTACCCCTCTTGGATCCGGATTGCAGAGTGGGGTGGACGTCTTGGGGTGTGTGACCATCTTGCCAGAGTGAATGGAGGCTTCAGAGAGGCCAGCAAAATAATACCTCCAACAGCTGAGAAAACCTCATTGTTTGGGATGGAAGATCCCACGTCTGGTGGCAGAGTCCTATTGTGGCAACAAGCCCAAAAGTCAAGTAATTGAGTGGCAACATGCCTAGACAAAGGAAACAAAATAAACAGAAAAATTCAACATTAAACTCCTATTATGGGGGCAAAGAGGACCAAAGTATGGAACAGGAGGAGAACTGTGAGGTGCACCAAAAGCCCCAAATCCTGCACAAAAAGCCCCAAATGAAAATATGAGCTAGTTATGGGCCATAGAGGTCCTTAAGAAGCAGATAAGAGAAGTGGGGAGAGAAATTGGAAAGATAAATGAAAAAGATGCAAGAAAAGAATGAAATGAGAGTCAAGAGCCTGACTGAGGAAAATAACACTTTAAAAAATAGTCTAACTCAAATGGCAAATAGGCTCAAAAAGGCAATGAGGAAAAGAATGCCTTAAAAAGCCAAATTTGCCAGATGGAAAAAGAATCTCAAAAGCTCACTGAGGAGAATCATTCCTTCAGAATTAGAAGGGAGTAAATGGAAGCTAGTGACTTTATGAGAAATCAAGTTGCTATTAAGCTGATCCAAACAAATGAAAGAATAGAAGGCAATGTGAAATATCTCATGGGAAAAATCACTGACTTGGAAATTAGATCCAGGAGAGACAATCTAAAAATTATTGGACTACCTGAAAACCATGATCAAAGAAAGAATCTAGAAATCATCCTTCAAGAAATTCTCAAGGAAAATTGCCCTGATGTTTTAGAACCAGAGGGCAAAATAGCTGTTGAAAGAATTCATCTATCAACTCCTGAAAAACATTCCAAGAAGAAAACTCCTAGGAATATTGTAGCCAGGTTCCAGAATTTCAAGATCAATGAGAGAATATTACAAGCAGGCAGGAAGAAACAAGCTCATTATTGTGGAAACACAATCAGGATAACACAGGATCTGGCAGCTTCTACACTGAGGGACTGAAGGGCATGGAATATGATATTCCAGAGGTCAAAGGAGCTGGGATCAAAACCAAGTATCTCCTACCCAGCAAAACTGAGTATCAAGTTTCAGGGGAAAATATGGTCATTCAGTGAAACAGAGGATTTTAAGCATTCTTGAGGAAAAAACCAGAGTTGAATTGAAAATTTGACATTTAGATACAAGAAGGAAGAGATGCTTGAGAAGGTAAACAGGGAAAAGAAATGATAAGGAACTTATAAAATTGAACTATTTATATTCTAACAGGAAAAATGATAATTGTAACTAATGAAACTTTAATCAGTATGAAAATACTTGAAGAAGAATATATGGGCATATTAATACTTATGTGAATGTTTGTATATGTGTTTTCAGGTATACGTAGAGGGCACAGGTTGAATTTAATAGGAAGGGATGATAATTTGGAGAAGAAATTAAGAGGTGAGAGGGGAATATAATGAGAGGAGATGGGCAGAGACAGAATGGGGTAAACTATCTCATATAGAAGAGGTAAGGGAAAATGGTTACAAGAGAGGGGAAGAACAGAACGGCAAAAAGGCAAAACCTTTTTCTCGTTGAATTTGGAGCAGGGAGGGAATGACATACACACTAAATAGGATATCTCACCCTATAGGAGAGTAGTAGGGAAGAGGATGAGAAGGGGGTGATGGAAAGGAAGGCAGGCTGGGGGAGGGAGGGAAGTTGGAAGCACCCATTTTTGAAAATGGACAGGATCAAAGTAGGGAGTGGACTAGGTGGGAGGTGGCATAGGATGGAGGGAAATTTAGTCAGTCTTTTACAATATATCTACTATGGTAATGTTTTGCATAGCTACACATGTACAACATATACTGAGTTGCTTATCATCCTTTTAAAATCAAATTTTAAAAATATATATAAATACTATGATTAATACTATTTTGCATATAATTGGGGGATAAGATGTGCAGGCATTGGGGCATGGGGATTCACCCTGCCCTACTGAAAAAGTCGAAGGGGGAATGGGAGAAGAGATGGCAGAGAGCTGATTAGATAAGGGAATAGCCTATTGGACTGCTATTCTGGGGAGGTGAGTAGGGGGAAAATTGGCAAAAAATTATAATTCAAAATTTGATGGAAATAAATGAAGTAAAGCAGAAGTTAATAAAGCATTAAAACAAACAAAAACAACTATAATCATCAGCAAACATTTAATGAGTGTCCTCTCAGGGTGAGGTATTAAACTAGGTGTTGCAATTTTAAAATCTCAAAAAAAAGAATGCTTAAAAGTCCTTTATTCCATTGAATGACCATATTTTCCCCAGAAATATGACACTCATTTTTGCTGGCTAGGTGATTCTTTCTTTTAATCCCAGGTCCTTTGACCTCCAGAACATCATATTCCAAACCCTTTGGTCCCTCAGTGTAGAAGCTGCCATATCCTGTGTTATGTTGCTTGTATGTCTATAATCCAACTATTTCTTCTTGGCTGCTTATAATATTTTCTCCTTGATCTGGGAACTCTGGAACCTGCCTATAATATTCCTAGGAGTTTTCTTCCTGGGATCTTTCTCAGGAGGTGATTGGTAGATTCTTTCAATCTCTATTTTGCCCTCTGGTTTTAAAATATCAGGGCAATTTTCCTTTAGAATTTCTTAAAGGAGGATTTCTAGGTTCTTTTTTGGATCATGGCTTTCAGGTAGTCTAATAATTTTCAAATTATCTCTCCTGGATCTATTTTCCTGGTCAGCATTTTTTTTTTCCCAATGAGATATTTAATTTTGCCTTCCGTTTTTCATTTGTTTGGATCAGTTTAATACTATGTTGATTTCTCATAAAGTCACTGACTTCCATTTGCTCCAATATAATTCTGAAGGAATGATTTTCTCCAATGAGCTTTTGAGATTCTTTTTCCATCTAGCAAATTTGGTTTTGTAAGGCATTCTTCTCTTCATTGCCTTTTTGAGCCTCTTTTGCCATTTGAGTTAGCCTGTTTTTTAAGGTGGAATTTTCTTCAATCAGGTTGTTGACTCTCTTTTCATGATTTTCTTGCATCATTCTCATTTCTCTTCCCAATTCTTCCCCCACTTCTCTTATTTGGTTTTCAAAATGTGTCTGAAGCTCCTCTATGGCCTTTAACCAGCTCATATTTTTCTTCTAAGCTTTTGGTGCAGGATTTCTGGCTTCATTGTCTTACTCCTGTTCCATGCTTCGATCCTTTTTGTCCCCAAAATAGGTGTTTCAAATCAGATTTATGAGTTTTCTTTGCTTCCTTTGCTTGCTCATGTTGCCACTCAGTTACTTGAATTTTGAGCTTTTTGCCACAGTAAAACTCTGCTACCAGAGAGGAGAGCTTTGTCCCAATTGCTGGGGTTTTCTCAGCTGTTGGAGCTATTAGTTGGGTGCCCTCTCTGAAGCCTCTACATGCTCTGGCACACTTGTTATGCACCCCAGTATCTCCACCCTCTCACTTTGTCCTTAACATCTATGGGTTGATAATTCTGGAAACCACCACACTTGCTGGTGATCTGATGTCCCTCCAGTCAGCAGTTGGTCTGGCTAACAGCTCAGGCTCACACAGGGCTGGGCTCGGCTCCCAACACACTGTTCTGGCACCTTCCTGCAGGCCTGCTGTGCTGTCTTTAGCAGGAGGTTAGCATCTCTCTGTCATTTTGTGGGTTCTGTAGCTCCAAAGTTTGATTAGAGTCATTTTTTACATGAATTGGAGGAGGTAGAAGTGGGAGCCAAGCAGAAGTCCTGTTTTCTACCTGAGGACAACTTTCAAGGCTATATTTTCTTAGGGGTAAATATTTTGGAAATAATATTGATAAACAATAGTAATAATGGATTATGATATTCTGCCTACCTTTCAATCAGTTGAATAAATGTTAAGATATAGCCTACTGTAGAAAAATAAAAAACTTTAAATAATATCATCTTTCCTCCTTATGTTTTCATTTAAGGATTCCCTCAATTCTGAAAAACTAGATATTCTGAAAAAAAAATAAAGATAACAAAGCAGTCACCTGGGTCAGTAATTATTGATGTCTTCTTGTTTTCTGAGCAGTGTTGTTGCTGTTGTTTTTGAGTTCTGATATAGATCTACTTCATCACTGAGTTTCACTTTTGGCAATTCCCTTTTTTTCTTATATCTTGAAAATCTATTTCTAAGCATCTTTAAAATTTATCACCTCCCATGAAAATTCCTTCTATATGTATTTCTTTAGGTTTAGCTGTTTTTTTTCCCAAATTCATCTTCTTAATTGCTATTGCTCTTCCCTTAAAAATGCCTTGTGTACAGGACTGGTTTAGTCCAAATGAAGAAAATCCACTCTCTTTGCCAATGAAAACACATCTCTATAGAAATGTTAGCAGATATGTTCCCTCTGTTGTCTTCCCTCCAGATTCATCTGCATCTATTCCTGGAAGAATTTGATTTGGCAAGGTCTCAATTCAAGCTTTCGGCATTCTTGTTTCTATCTTAGCTGCTTTTCACAATTTATGAGGTAGTTCTTGTTCTTAGTTCAAGCTATTGTAATGGAAATGCAAATTTAAAGATCTTCCCTGCCCCTAGCTTAAGTGCACCTGGAGCCTGTGGTGGGAGGCTTGTTTTTCAGGAAAGCCCACACCTTGATACTTTGTGATTGGGCAGTGGGTCAAGGAGGTTGTTACATTCTCTGAGCCAAGAGAAGGCTATATAAGCCCTGAGGAGAGGCTTTGCTTTGGGGCTGACTTTGAGAAGTGTTGTGTGATTTGACCAGATGAGACTCTGGGAAGCCGTTGTTGAGAGCCTCCCGGCTTTGAAAACCCAGATGTTGATGCTTCCCTCTCTGGTAACTGTGATTTGGTATTGATATAATGGTTGGACAGTTTGGAAGCCTGTCTATTTGATCTGTAAGTTCTGTAACTCTGAAGTTCGGGGTGCTGACCTTTTTCCCCTGAACTAGGTAATATATGTTTGTTTGATTAAAGTAAGCTTGTTAACCCATTTTGATTTGCTTTCCTTTTGAAAAGCAGATTTAAGAACCTGTGTTGGCAGCCACCCTGGGGATGTTGGGGTGCTTGCAACTACAGCTATTTATTCTCCTCCTAATTTTTTGTAAAGGACCCTGTACTCTACACTGGCTTTTCCCTTTGATGTCACATTGGTCTACTTGCCCAGGAGACTGTTTGCTTCCTCATATAATGCCCAGGATTGAGTATGAGCAATGAAACAGAATCCTGCTCCCAAATGCTAGCAAATGGTACCCTCTCCTTATGACTAGTTGTCTGACCGCCTCATGTTCCATGTACTGTGAGCATCAGAAGCCACCATGGATTCAGTCTCCCCTAAGACTTGATGCTGGCACAGCCTGCATGACCTACTTTCACTCCACTGAGACAAACCTTTCCTACCCACCATTTAAATTGTCTTAAGCTGGGAAGTTGTTTTATCCTGTCCCTTTTGTGGGTTCTGACACTAGATTTCATTTTGAGGATTATTTTAACATTGTTTGGAGGGGAGAATTTGGGAGAGTCCTTCTGAATCCCTGTCTCTACTTCACCATCTCAACTCTGTCTCTCTTATTTTCTTAAAAAAAAAAGAGTCAGTGTAACTGGCTCCATATCTCACCCAGGCTGAAATTGCAGGGGTTACTCATGTGTCTGATCCCAATATTGAAACTGCTGCTTGCCAAGGATGTTTTGACCTGCTTTGTTTACATTCTAGGATGCCTTGCCTTATTTTATGCAACCTAGTTTCCCTTACCTATTCACTGAGACTTTACCATATTTAAGCCAAAATTGGAGTGGATATTTGATCAGCATAACCCACTGAAGCTTAGAACTTCTGAGCTCAAATCATACCTTTTGTAGGAATGTTCCTATTTCTCTTTCTTCTAGCTTTTTTTTTTTCTTCTTATTTCCAAGGTTTTAATGAACAGGATTACAGGGTTGTTTTAGAAAATGATAGTTCCAATTACTTTCAATCCCCTGGCAAGAAATGTTGTATTCAGGGATGGAGACATATATACACATACATACACACACACCACAGTTACCAAAAGGAGTAGGTCCAGTATATATCCACTTTTAGAATCCTTATTCATAGACGCAATCATGAGCACAAGACTTATAATCAACCAGTTCTTCAGGCTAAAAGTACAGGCTGATCTCCTTTTCAGCACTTTTTTTTTTCTTTTTGGTGGGCAATTGGGGTTAAGTAACTTGCCCAAGGTCACAGGCTAGGTTTTTGTTTGTGTGTGTTAAATGTCTGAGGCCAGATCCAAACTCAGGTCCTTTTGACTCCAGGGCCAGCACTCTACTCACTGTGCCACCTAGCTACCCCCTTCTCAGTGCTTTTTACAGAATCACTGACATGATTGTGATGTTCCTGCCAACCTGAACGCAGAAGTCCCAATGAATGGTGCTTGGCTTGGAATCAGCTGGGTTGGTCACTGCAGCATCACTCTGCCTGTCTTCACCACATTCAAGCTCTCCCAAACCATGGCTACAACAGGCTCCGAGTTCATATATTTCACAAGCCCAGGGAAAAATGGCCTGTCCTTCAGGTAAACATAATGCTGTTTCAGATGTTCCTCTGAGACTAGAAGGAACTTCATGCCCATGAGGTGGAATCCCTTCTGCTCAAAGCTTTTGTTGATGGCCCCCACCAGGCCCCACTGGATGCCTTCAGGGTTGATGGCAATGAAGGTGCCCTCGGTGTTGGCCATGGTGCAGGGAGGCTTGGGCTGGAGCAGGAGAAAGAGGTGTCTGTGGCTGTGGTGAAGAAGGCCCTTCTTCTAGTTTTTTTAATGCTTTTTAATCCTTTTTAATTATGTCCTTCCCTCTAATTTGAATGCATTTCATGGGTACCAGACCATTAAAAAAAATCCTCTTGGGGGCGGAGCCAAGATGGAGGAGTAGAAATAGCTCATCCAAGCCGCTCTGCCTCCAGATTCCCTCCAAACTATATAAAAGGGAACTCTGAACAACTTCTGGAGCCCAGCACCCAAAGAACTATACAGAGAAGCTAATCTCCCACTGAGGACAGCCCAGCAGCCCTGCAGGAAGGACCAGTGCAGCTTTCTGGGAGCCAGCAGCACAGCGCACAGAGTGCAGGGAGCCGAGCACAGGTCCAGTCTGCCTGAGTCGCGGTTTTAGCCGCAGGATGGCAGGGGCAGCAGCCGGCTGGAGGAACCCCAGAACACCAGCAACTGTGGCGATTCCAGCATTATCAACAGAGACATGCCTAGGACAAAGTGAGAAGTTAGTGCCCTTTGGACTTTGGGACCAGTATTTGGGGAACGCGTCGGCTTCCTTCCCTGGGGGCTAAGAGACATACCATTTTGTAGTTTTCAGAGGCAGCTCCTGCTCCTGGCCTGCATGCTAACTGTAGGGAGATCCAGCAATCAGTCTTGGGGGGGGGTAATCGCTCTTGCTTTAACCTCCCTGGATCTGGATTGTGATCTGGGGTGGGGGTTGTGGGTGGGTTTCCAGCTTCCAGAAACAGGAGTTGTCCTCCACATGTTCTGCCGAAAATTCCTGTCTAGCAGCAGAGCCATAGTGTGGCAACAAGCCCAAAAGTCAAGTAATTAAGTGGCAACATGCCAAGGCAAAGGAAACAGAAAAAATGCAACCCTAGACTCCTACTTTGGGGGCATGGAGTGGGACAAGACCTGTGAGGTTAGAAGTCCTGCTCCAAAAGCCCCAGGGAAAACGTGAGCGGGTTACAGGCCATAGAGGACCTTAAGAAGGACTTTAAAAATCAAATAAGAGAAGTGGAGGAAAAATTGGAAAGAGAAATGAGAAGGATGCAGGAAAAGTATGAAATGAGGGTCAACAACCTGACTGAGGAAAACAACACCTTAAAAAATAGACTAACTCAAATGGCAAAGGAGGACCAAAAGGGCAATGAGGAGAAGAATGCCTTAAAAAGTCGAATTTGCCAAATGGAAAAAGAATCTCAAAAGCTCACTGAGGAGATTCATTCCTTCAGAGTTAAACTGGAGCAAATGGTAGCTAATGATTTTATGAGAAATCAAGATGCTGTTAAGCAGATCCAAACAAATGACTTTTTTTTTTTTTGGAGGGAAATTGGGTTTAAGTAACTTGCCCAAGGTCACATGGCTAGGTTTTTGTTTGGGTGAGTTAAGTATCTGAGGCCAGAACCGAACTCAGGTCCTTATGACTCCAGGGCCAGCGCTCAACTCACTGCGCCACCTGGCCGCCCCAAGATCCAAATAAATGAAAGATTAGAAGGCAATGTGAAATATCTCATGGAAAAAAACCACTGACCTGGAAATTGATCCAGGAGAGACAATTTAAAAATTATTGGACTACCCGAAAGCCATGATCAAAGAAAAGAACCTAGAAATCACCCTTCAAGAAATTCTCAAGGAAAATTGCCCTGATGTTTTTCATCCAGAGGGCCAAATAGAGTTTGAAAGAATCTACTGATCACCTCCTGAAAAAGATCCCAAAAAGAAAACGCCCAGGAATATTATAGCCAGGTTCTAGAATCCCCAGATCAAGGAGAAAATACTACAAGCAACCAGGAAGAAACAATTTCAATATTGTGGAAACACAGTCAGAATAGCATAGGACCTGGCAGCTCCTACACTGAGGGATCGAAGGGCATGGAATACGATATTCCAGAGGGCAAAAGAGCTGGGAATTAACTCAAGGGTCACCTACCCAGCAAAACTTAGTATTTTGTTTCAGGGGAAAATATGGTCATTCAGTGGAATAGAGGACTTTCAAGCATTCTTGAGGAAAAAACCAGAATTGAATAGAAAATTTGACATCCAGACACAAGAAGCAAGAGATGCCTGAGAAGGTAATCAGGGAAAAGAAATCAAAAGGAACTTATCAAAGTTGAACTATTTACATTCCTATATGGAAAACAATAACTGTGACTGATGATATCTTTCTCACTATGAAAATAATGGAAGAAGGGTGTGTGGTCATATGAATACATATGTGAATGTGTGTGTATATGGTTACAGTTACATATGGATAGAGGGCATAGGTTGAATTTGTTGGGAAGGGAGGATACTCAAGGGGTGAAATTTTGAGGTGAGAGAGGAAAGTGGCAAGAGGAGATGGGGAGAGACAGGGTAGGGTTAACTATCTCATGTAGCAGAAGCAAGGGGAAGTGGTTGCAAGGGAGGGGGAGAATAGGAAGGCAAAAAGGCAAAACCACATTCTCATTGAATTTGTTTCAGGGAGAGAATGACATACATACTAAATGGGGTATCTCAACCTACAGCAGAATAGGAGGAAGGGGGATGAGAGGAGGGATGATGGATGGGAGGGCATCCTTGGGGGGAGAGGAGGTTGGAAGTACTCACTATAGAAGAAGGACAGGATCATGTAGGGAATGGACCAGGTGGCGGGTGGGATGAGTGGGAGGGAATTATAAGCAGCCTTGTACAATATATCTACTATGATAATGTTTTGCATAGCTAGACATGTACAACATATACTGAATTACTTATCTCCCCAGAGGGAATGGGTGACAAGGGAGGAAAGAAATGTATCTGAAATTCAAGGTCTTAAGAGTAAATGTTTCAAATATATATAAATACTATTATTAATACTCTTTTGCTTGTAATTGGGAGATAAGATGTGCAGGCATTGTGACACAAAGATTCGCCTTCCTCTAACTGAAAAGTCGAAGCGGGTATGGAAGAAGGTATGGGAGAGGGCAGATTGTAGGAAGCAATATCTTGTGGGACTGCTAATCTGGGAGGGTGGGTAGGGGAGAAACAGGGGGGTTGATTGTAACTCAAAATCTGGCAGAAATGAATGATGTAAAACAGGAGTTAATAAAGCATTTGTTTTTAAAAAAAATCCCCTTGAGGGTAGAAAATAACTTTGCTTATTCTTTGTATCCTTAAAACTTGGAAAAATCTTATTGATTGAATAATTGGTTAATTGGTTACAGGATCTAGTGATAAGGAATGAATCTCTTTACCAGTTGTAAGAATTACCATTTTCTTATTTTATCTTAAGGAGCAAAAACAAAGAAATTTGCTGGGATTATTACCAATATGTATTAGATGAGTAAGTATTGGATTTGATATGCTAAATTGTCTTAAAAGTCAATATAAATCTCAGTTACAAAAAAACAATTCCTTGGGCAATGTAAATTGAACTCCCACCCCCACCCCATCCCCAGGCAAACTATCCATTTGGAAAACCTGAGGTTTGGTATGTATATGAAAGAGACTGTGTCAGTAAAACAAATTGGGGCCAGGAGAAGATCACCTAGTAGTTGGTCCCTTTATTCTAGACATTTTAACTGCCAACTCAGATCATTATGAGGTCAATCCAATTGTTCATGTGACATTAGGACAGTCATTAACCAAACCAGGAAAATAAATCATAGGTAGAATAATCCATTTGAAGAGTTTTTTGCTGCTTTGAGTCACTGAACCCAAGACTGGCTGGATTTAAACAAATACTAGATAATGTATTTAATAACTACATATAGGCTTTATGTTATTGAACAACTAGGGCTCATAACAATCCTTTCATTTTCTCACATAAGCACTGGCGGAGGGGGGGGGGTGTGGATTCAAAGACTCTTTTTATATTAAATTCTTCCTTTGGATCATAGGACCATAGATTTAGTCCAGCCTACTCATTGTATAGATGAGAAAACTGAGATCAGTTGTAGTTCTCTTTTCAGAGTGATTGCACCAGCAGGAAAAAAAATGGATAATCTAAAGTTTAATGAGTATATTGGGTACCTCAATGATGATACTGACTTTTTAAAAACATGTATATATATTATTCCATATGTTTTTAAATAGGCAAACTTCAAATGATTATTAATATGGATCCCACAAATTTAAAAACACACTATAAGTCAGCACACATTCACAATAGCGTGTGGGATGAAAAACCCCATTCAAAATTTAATCAAGAACATGGAGATTACTCATGATAAGAACAGGAAATTTTATTCTCTTCCTGGGGAGAAAAGAGGGGTCCTCCCTACACCTGGTTATGAGAAAGAGGCGAGTTAAAAAAGGCAGAACAAAAATTTATACCCTAATCAGTCCCTTCTCCCATTCCCTAAGAGGTGGGCTCAAGTCTGGGTGCAAAAATCTTCCCCAGTGGCAAATAGCAGGGAAGCCCACCACTATCCCTCAGTGGCTGAGAGGTGGGCTTACAAAATACAGGAAAATGGGGAATGGACAATCCAAATGTGCCTAATCTTATTTGGCAAACACCAAAGTGAAGAAGGGAGGGACTAAAGTCTCCAGCAATGTTGGAGGTCAAAAAACCCTAAAGGGCCTCATGCTGATAAGGGTGTGGCCAACAAGGGTATAGGTCAAAAGACTCCTGAATGGACTTGCTGCTGAATGACAGCAGAAATTTAAAGAGTGGTAGAGGAGAGTGAAGTCAGACCAATTTATAAGATGAATTCTGAGAAGTTTTCAAGGTTTCACTCTCCAGACAATAGTGAGACCCTATTAATGTGTATGCTTTACCACAGTCAACCTTATAAAACAGTTTAAATCAAAATACATTCCAACTGTCTAGGGAATAGTGAATTAAAGCGTCTTCTATATGGTGAATGTTCTTCTAAAGGTTGTTGTTGTTTATCCTTCATTTTCAAAGAGGACCAATGACATTATGGGGACATGTCCATGGCTCATGAATGAATTGGATTTAAGTTAGGCAGTTTCACAAAATCGTTAGCCTCACTCCCTCTTCCAGGATCACTGAGGTCCAGTGGCAAGAAGAAAGTCAAGATAACTGGTGATGGCTCAGGTTGCAGTAGATGGACCTAGTGTCTCTAATATCTGACCAAGTTCTAAGTGCTCCATGATGCCTGCTTCAGCCACCTTCAGTGGAACAAATTGTTTTCATCTCATTCTACTGGGGAAGTCTTCACATGCTCAGGGTAAGACCCCCCTAACTTACTGCTGGAAGTTAGTCTTGTTGGTTACACTTAAACTGGTTTAACCCATCTTCTGAGAAGGCTTTTACTGGGATGTGGATGCTTCATGTGCTACATGCTTCTTGGAGCTACAGGTGAGAGATGAGTTCCAGATAGATACCAATAATGGATGAATAGCCATTGAAAAGGGCTTGGTAAATCTTCACACCTGAAGTTCTGGCCCTCCTTGAACACCCAAAATACCTCAACCCTAGTGGAAGAGGAACACCCAGCATTGTATTGACACCATTTCAAAACAATTACATGAAAGTCAAAAATTAAATTTCAGCTGGAAGCATTACATATTAAAAATTATCAGTGGTTCCACACCAGAGTTTAATTACTTGGTTCGGTGACTGTATAGACATAAGAAAGTGAGGAAGACGATGTTAATAATTCAGATTATTATTAAATGTGTCTCATGAATGTGTTTTTTTTTCAGGAAAATTATTCTTAAGCTTTTACCAGGATAAATTGTGCTATAAGAAATGATGAGCAAGATGATCTCAGAAAAACCTAGACTTACATGCAATGATGCAAAGTAGAATGAGCAGCACCAGAACATTGTACACAGTAATAGCAATATTGTACAATGATCAACTTTGAATGACTTAGCTCTCAGCAATATAAAGGTCTAAGACAATTCCAAAGGATTTATGATGAAAATGCTATCCACCTCCAGAGAAGGAACTGATGTGGTCTGAATGTAGATGGAAACATACATCAAAGCACATGTATAATCCATATCAAGTTGTTTTCATTCACAAGGAAGGGGTAGGGATAGTAGGGAGGGAGACAATCTAGAACCCCCAATTTTTTTCCAAATACTTTATTTACTAATGGTTTACATCATTTATTTATGCCAGATTTTGAGTAATAAATTTTCTCCCCATTTTTCCCCTGCCCACCACCCCAAAATAGCAGTCCCACAGGATATCCCCTCCTCCAATCTGCTCTCTCCCATATCTTCTCCCATACCCCCTTCAACTTTTCCAGTAGCGCATGGTGGATCTCTATGCCCCAGTGCCTGTATACCTTATTTCCCAATTACATGTAAAATAGTATTACTAATAGTTCTATTAATAATAGTTTATATATGTATATATATATTTTATATGTGTATATATGTATATATATTTTTATATGTGTACATATAGTAAAAGACTGACTATATTTCCCTCTATCCTATCCCACCCCCCACTAGTTCTATTCTCTACTTTGACCCCTACCTTTCCAAAAGTGGGTGCTTCTAACTTCCCTCCACCCCAACCTGCCCTCCCATCCATCATCCCCCCGCTCATCCCCTTCCCCCTACTCTCCTGTAGGGTGAGATACCCAATTTAGTGTTTATGTCATTCCCTCCCTGAGCCAAATTCAATGAGGAGAAGGTTGACCCATTCCCTTTTGCCTTCCTGTTCTTCCCCTCCATTGTAACCATTTTCCTGTGCCTCTTCTATATGAGATAGTTTACCCCATTCTGTGTCTCCCCATCTCTTCTCATGTTATTCCTCTCTCACCTCTTAATTTCACCTTTTAAGTATCATCCCTTTCTACTAAATTTGTCCTGTGCCCTCTATATATGTATACATGTAAACATATATACACACACCCATATATGTAGTCATACATCCTCATATATATATATATGTATATATGTGTATATATATGTATATATGCATATGTATATGTATGTATTTCTATTCCCTTCAACTATATATACTGAGAAAAGTTTCAACAGTAACAATTATTGTTTTTCATGCAGGAATGTAAATGGTTCAACTGTGTTAAGTTCCCTATTATTTCTTTTCCTTGTTTACATTCTCATGCATCTCTTGCTTCTTGTATCTAAATGTCAAATTTTCTATTCAACTCTGGCTTTTTCATCAAGAATGCTTGAAAATTCTCTATTCCATTGAATGACCTTGTTTTCCCATGAAACATCACACTCAGTTTTGCTGGGTAGGTGATTCTTGGTTTTAATCCCAGCTCCTTTGACCTCCAGAACATCATATTCCAAGCTCCTTTGATCTCTGGAATACCGTATTCCAAGCTCTTCAATCCTTCAGGTTAGAAGCTGCCACATCCTGATATCCTGATTGTGTTTCCACAATATTGAAATTGTTTTTTTCCTGGCTGCTTATAATATTCTCTCCTTGATCTGGGAATTCTGGAACCTAGCTACAATATTCCTAGGACTTTTCTTTTTAGGATCTTTTTCAGGAGGTGATTGGTGGTTTCTTTCAACCTCCATTTTGCCATCTGGTTCTAAAACATCAGGGCAGTTTTCCTTGAGAATTTCTTGTAGGATGATTTCTAGGTTCTTTCTATGATCATGGCTTTCAGGTAGTCCAATAATTTTTAAATTATCTCTCCTGGATTTATTTTCCAGGTCAGTGGTTTTCCAATAAGATCTTTCACATTGACTTCTATTCATTCATTTGTTTGGATCTGTTTAACATCATCTTGATTTCTCATAAAGTCACTAGCTTCCATCTGCTCCAATCTAATTCTAAGGGAGTGATGCTCCTCAGTGAGCTTTAGACATTTTTTTTCCATTTGGCAAATTTGGTTTTTAAGGCATTTTTCTCCTCATTGCCTTTTTGAGCCTCTTTTGTCATCTGAGTTTTTTAAAGTGTTATTTTCCTCAGTAAGGCTGTTGACTCTCATTTCATAATTTTCTTGTGCCATTCTCATTTCTCTTCCCAATTTTTCTTCCACTTTCTTATTTGCTTTTTAAGGTCCTCTATGGCCTGTAACCAGCTTGTATTTTTCTTTGAACCTTTTGATGAAGGAGTTCTGACTTCACTGCCTTCCTCCTGTTCCATGCTTTGATTCTTTTTGTCACCAAAATAGGAGTTTAATGTTGGGTTGCTCTGTTTATTTTCCTTCCTTTGTCTACTCATGTCACCAATCACTTGGCTCCTAGGCTTTTTGACACAGTACGACTCTGCTACCAGCCAGGGGAGCTTCATCCCAAATGCTGGGCTATTCTCAGTTACCAAAGGTATTAGTTGGGTGTTCTCTCTGATGCCTCCTCACACCCCGGAAAGCTGGTGGCACACCCCATGTCCTCCATCCTTGACCGCAATCCAGATCCAAGCAGGTTAAAGCAAGAGTGATTAGCCCTCAGACTGGTTGCTTTGTCCCTCTGCACTCTGCAAGCCAGTAGCTGAAGCTGCCAGGTGGGGCGTGGCTGTACAGCCGTGGTGCCTCAGTGGTTTCTTGTCCCAGGAGCAAAGTACGGCCACACGCCTAACTACTGGATCCCAAAGTCCACACTGCACTGACCTCTCACTTTGTCCTTAGCATCTATGTGTAGAAACTGCCACAGCTGCTGGTGATCTGAAGTCCCTCCAGCTGGTGGTTGGTCAGGCCTGCCATGTTCCTAAAACCTCTGGCTCCTGTGGGGCTGGGGTCAGCTCCCAATTACTGGCCAATTCCTTCTGACCTGCCAGGCTGTCCTCAGCGGGAGGTTAGCTTCTCTGCATCATTTTGTGAATTCTGTAGCTCGAAAGTTTGTTCAGAGTTCCCTTTTACCTGAATTGGGGGAGGTGGAAGTCAGAGCCCCCTAGAACTCAAAATTTTAAAAGATAAATGTTAAATAATTTTGTTTACATGTAATTCAGGAAAAAAATAAAGCAAGAATTAAATGCAAAAAGGAATCTACCACAACACCCCTGGGCACATATGAAATCAATGATGATTGATGGAGAGAGCACACATAAATGAGATTTGTGACTAGGGCAACTTATGCCTCTAATGCTCTAAGGATATTGGCGCCCTCTGGAAATATCCTCAGACTTTTTTGTTCTGAATATCATTTTCTTTTCCTGCTTTACACTGAATACACTATCTCTTATGAGTGTAATATTACTGCTCTTTACTAGATCTGTTATCTCAAATAAGGATCAGTCTGTAGGTCTAGTGGCCACCATTTCTTCTTGTAATTAGTTTCTATACCTCAAGGTCATCTTTTGCCATATTTATTTTTAATTAGTAAGATGCAGTGACTATATAGACAAGAGCAAGTGAATCACTCTTTAGTCCTGGGAATCCCTATACCTAGCTAATAATAGCCAGACAAAAATAAGCTAAAAAGAGGAAGAGCCAAGATGGCAGAGTGAAAGCAGGGACTCACCTGAGCTCTCTCATAAACGCCTTCAAATACCTCTAAAAAGTGAATCTTAACAAATTCTAGAGTGGCAGCAGCCACAAAGAAACAAAGTGTGGCATATTTCCTGCCAAAGACAAGCTGGGATATTGATAGGAAAATTCCATTTCACCAAGCTGGGAGAAGAACCGAGTCTAGCATGCAGACTATACTAATGCAGACTCGACCATTGTAACATGGGAACAGACCTGCAGGGAAAGAAATACTGCCAGCATTGGCAATTCCCAGACCTCTCAGCTCAGAAGTGAGTTCTGTCAGGACTGGGTGGAAGATAAGCACAGTCTTGCACATAACCTGTAGCATTGGCAGCAACTGCTCTTGGGTCTATCAGCCCACAGACTAAATGTTTGAAAGTCACCTTTTTAAATTTCCTGGAGCCAAGATGGCAGAGTAAGCCATAAATCACTCTCACCCTGTCCTATAGACTTTGAAAAATCCAGAGAATATTTCTCCAGGAAATATCCTGGGATAGTGGAGCCAAGCAGAAAGACAGGGTACAGTAGTCTTTTAGTTCAGGAGGTTAGAGGGATTAATGGGAAACATCCCTCTTGCTTTGGTTGAAGTGGACTAGTACAGGGCTGGAGTCATCCTAGCAAACTAGCAGCAAACCCCACCTCAGAAGACCAGCAAGAGATCCTGAGCCCCAGTGGAGGAGTGGGCAAATCCCTACACCAGGCACACAGCAGCTACTACCACCAGCTCTAACTCACTATAACTTTCAGTTGCCAACTCTTGAGGTCCCAGCATTGAAAATAGTTAACCAGGCCCCTAGCCCACAGCACAAGAAGACTGGGACAGTGCTCCCTGGGCCCCAGAAACAGATCACTTTTACAAACCAGAAAAATAGGCAAACAACATAAGCAATAAGAATTTTCAAAAAAAGCAGTGACCAAAGAGAAATATCTTGGTGACAGGGAAGATCAAAATACAAATTCAGGAGAGTACAACATTGTCATTATACCCCCATCTAAAACCTCAAATGGTAAAATGGACTTAGGATTTTAAAAGTCAAATAAAAGAGGTAGAAGAAAGACTGAACAATTCCTTCAAAAATACAATTGACAAAATTGGGGAAACAATACACTTGCAAAAACAACTATTTAAAGAGTGTAATTGGCTAAATGGAAAAGGAGGTACAAAAGCTAACTGAAGAAACAATTCATTAAAATTATAATTGGACAAGTGGAAGCTAATGATTGTACTGAGATATCAAGAATCCGTCAAACAAAATCAGAAGAATGACGAAATAGAAGAAAATATCAAATACATCATTGGAAAACCAAAAATAATTTAGAAAGACACAGGTTGACATGAACTTTAATCATAATAAAATTAAGGCCTTATTTTTGGGTTAAAAATTTGACTTTACAACTGGAAAAATATAGGTTTGTTTAGATAGAAGTTTGTCTGAAACATCTGCAGGTTTTAGCAGAAAGAGTTCCATTTTAGTCAACAGTATGATGTAGCAGCCACAAATTTAATGCACTCTTGGATTGCACTGAAAGGCAAAACTTACAGAAAGAAATACATGCAAATCCCTCTGTCCTAGTCAGAAGATTTCTGGAATATTGTGTTCAATTCTAAGGTACCACAAATCAAGAAGGATCTCAATAAGCTGGAAAGCATTCAAAGGCAGGCACGTAGTATATGTAGGGCTGTGAGTCAAGTTATATGAGATGAAGAAAATGAGGAAATTTTTTAGCCTGAAAAAGAGAGAACAAGGGAAGATAGGTTCAATCAACCAATTAACGATTGTTTATTGAGTTCCTACTTTTTCAGCCACTGTAGTAGGTGGGATACAACAATAATAAGTAATTTCTATTCTCAAGAAGCTTACATTCTACTGGGTAGACAATAGCTATGAGCTTTATATAAGTATATATACAGCATATGTATAACAAATTTACGGGATAAAATCACAATTGATGTAATTAAATAAAAAGTTATTAGGGAGGGGACTAGCATTTGGAAGGATACTCAAAGACAAATTAATATATATGAAGCCTGGATGATGATCAATAGAAGGAAGTTGCAAACAAGCAAATGTAATTTTGATATCAGGAAAAATTTCCTCAGTATTTATGCTCTCCAAAAGTGAAAAGAGTTGTCTGAAAAGGTAGTGTGTTCTCACTCATTTGAGGTCTTCAGGGAGAGGCTGGATAGTCATTTTGTAAATATATCATAGTGGGGTATGCATTTTGGATAGGATTTGGACTAAATAGCTGCTGAAGTCACTTCCAACTTGAAATTCTATGAATGACAAACAGATTAAGTGCTATAAATGTTCAGAGAAGGCAGAGTCAATTAGAGCTTCAGTAGCAAGAAAAAGGTGTCAAAGGAAGTTGGGCAAAATCATTCTCTAATCTGCTTTGACCCTCACAATTTAGCTGGACCTTGAGTCATATTTGCCTTCTTCATACTCTCAATGTTTGTGAGAAGAGAAAAAGTGGAGTGATTTATTATAGATGCCTTTTTCAAGGAGTTTAATTGCAAAGGACAGAAGAGATATAGGATAATAGAAATGATTATAGGATCAATGAGGTTTTTTTGGAGGGGTGGGGAATGGGAGAGACTTGGTTATTACTCAAGGAAATAGGGAATAAGGCAGTAGACAGGGAGAGATTAAAAATAAGTGATAAAAGGGGCTGCTAAGTGGCACAATGGGTAGAGCACCAGCCCAGAAGTCAGAAGGAGCTGAGTTCAAATCTAGTCTCAGGTACTTGATACTGACTAGCTGTGTGATCCTGGGCAAGTCACTTAACCCTGACTGCTTCACCAAAAAAGAGCGATAATCTTGGGATAACAGAGGGGGCAATCTATTGTATGGGAGTAAATGTCAAGGAATTGCTTGAATAGATGTTAAGGCTGATGATGTTGTCCTTGGTAAGACGTAAGGCCACTTCATCATGTAAGCTAGGAGTAAAGGAAGAAATTATGGCAGAAAACATCTGAGTAATAAGAGATAAGGAAGAAGAGAGAAGAGGGAACTCAGAATGAATGAACTTAATATTTTTTTGTAAAATATGAGGCAAGGATCTCAGTTAAGAGGGGGAGCCATGGGAGATTTGTGGAAGGATAAACAAGGTTTGGAAGAGCTGTCATAGAAAGGAAGTTGATAATGCTGGGTATAGTAGAATTGCATAACAACAGTGAGAAATGCCTTCTTGTGATTAAAAAGGGGGGGGAAAGAAAAAGAAAAGCAGTGGAAGCAAAAAAAAAGGTCTATTTTTTTTAACTTCAGGTACAGTTTTCTATAGTAAAATGTAGTTTACCCACTTCTATTATTTTCTGGAGGAGATTTTGCTGGGAGGGGGAAAATACATAAACCCAAAACAAATAAGTGTTACTTTTTTTCTTCCAAATAATTAAAAATATGATATATTTTCCCATTCCTTGAGTATATCAACTTTTCTTCAGTCATATTTAATCTCATGACCTTGAAAGATTTCAGTCAAAATAGACAAAAAAGATGAAGTTTATATATGGGCCTCAAGATGCTAAAGGTGGAAAGATTCTCTCATTCTCAGAGAGTGTTCTGAGAGTGAATTAATCTTTTCATTTTCTGAAGAGGCGAAGGACCCTTGACTGCCCAAAGATGCACAGAAATGAATTTTCTTTGACTGACATAGGAACTGAGCTTTTGCAGTCTTGATTGACTAAAAAAAAATCACGTTGGGATAAATGTAATTGAGTATGGTTTGGAACGTTGGAAAAATACACAAACGGAGAGGGAAGCATATTCTCTGACCCTAATTAGATGGCATGAACTACAGTCTGTGTGGAATGTGTAAAAGATATTGCAGAATTTTCACACTGAAGCATCTTCCTCTCAATAGCCAGAAAAATATGTCCAGGGCAGGAAATATAGAAAGTGATTTTTGCATTATCTCCAGCCTCTTAAAATAATCATTATCACATTCTGGTCAGTTATCTATGATAGCCCTTCCTATCTTTCATTTATTTTTTATGACTTTCCCATAATCCTTTTCTCCCCCACGAAAAATCATAAAGAAACTTCATTTTGGGAAATACATTACAATTTCATAGATTCTTACAGCTTGGGGCAGAGAGCAAGAAACAACAACTGTTTAGGATTGTTAACACCTGCTTTTCTACCCCCTTCCAAAGCAGTAAATGTAATAATAACTGTTCTTTGCTAAAGGATATCATGTGGCTGTAGGTAGATTAGTGTACTTATATTTACAAAATGTCTTCATACATTGCCATGTTTCTGGTCAGAGCGATTAGAGATTATATTGAAAAAATTGTTTAGAATAGTGTGCCTGTGCTGATATAATGTTCTAGAAATTACTGAATTAAATGAAGGGAATGAAGTTGGTTATTTAGCATAATTTAGAGCAAAGAAAGCAGTTAGTTGACTTTTTTCCCGGTTTTCAACTGAGTCTGATGTTATTCTGTAGTACCTCTTAGTAGGCCAGAGAGCTGAGCAATGTAAATAAATATAATGCAGTACTATATGTGGGGGCATTTATCTGTATATTATGGGAGCTTTGTACTGTACTTTTAAATCTCAAGAAAGTTCTAAGGAATACAATTCTACAAGAATCTCTATTCTTCAGGCCTCATTTTATATCTTGTAAAACTTTCTGGAAAATGAGGGCAAAGTGAAGGAAATACAGTTCAAACTGTGGACATTGATTTTATTTGTAAAGTTCTTGTGGGCAGGAATTGTATCTGACATTTTTTTCTCCCTCAACACTTAGTACAGTCCCTTTACAGTTTTTTTTTTTTCAGTGAACCTAGGAAGTACAATGATCTCAGAATCAAAGGTTTTAGGTGAGAAAACAGAAATAGGAATAACCCCAAAATGTATTTGATTGCATTGCTCTCCATGCTGCATTCTGGATGTTCTCTTCCATTCCCCAGAAATATCTTCATTTGGAAGATTGTGCCAGCCCTTATACATTAGAAGTACTGCTCCTGTGGCTTCTTTCTCTTGTTGGATGGTTCCTCTCAGAACTGTTTCTCAAGGCTACACTCAGAACTTTCTCACCCATGTGAGAAATGGTGTGGTGGGTACCTTCACATTCCAATTCCCCACTCCTAATGCGTCCCCTTATTTTTGCTTCCTTTTATTTATTGTCTTCTCCCTTCGAAAGTAAGCTCCTTGAGGGCAGGAACTATTATTTTTCTTCTGTTTGTTTTTGGATTCCCTGCACTTAGCATAGTGCCTGGAACATCCTGAGTGCTGAGTAAATGCTTGCTGATTGTTGTTTAAATGAATGCAGGGAGACAAGGAAAATTTAAATTAACAGAGACTTATTCTCAATCTGGGACATTCTTCTGACTTTTATCTGACTGCCCTTAGTTGGTTGTGGTGGTTAATAGCCCTATGGGCTATATACTAAAAAGAGTTTATCTTTGTGGGGAGAAGTTGCTTTCTTATTCTTTGAATTTAGGCAGCAGGGCCTAAGATGGTCAAAAGATTAGCCCAGAGAAACAAATTCTAAGAACTAGTAGCAGACAGAAACCGGGAGAAAAATGGAGTTTCCTCAGAAAAGATAGAGAAGCCCAGAGATTAGCAATGTAATAGCATCACCAAAGTATACCAGAAACTCTAAAGCAGCTCTGACAAATACACCCCCCAGAAAAATACATTCCACTTTGGTGCCCTTCATATATATTTCCTGGTCATGTGATAATAAAAATGTAATAATATATGTATGTATATATATGTGTGTACATCATATATATGTACATTTGTGTATGTGTGTATGAGTATATATGTATATAAATATAATCTTAAGGTCTGCAAAGAGATTCACATGGATAAATCATTTGATCTTTCCAATTGCCCTGTGAGGTAGGTACTATTTTCATTGCCATGAATACATGAAAAAAGTGGAGCTGGGTGGAGCAAAGATGGCGGAGTAGAAACAGCAGGTCCAAGCCACTCTTCCCCCAGAGTACCTCCAAACTATGTAAAAGGGGACTCTGAACAACTTCTGGAGCCCCAGCACCCACAGAACGACACAGAGAAGCTAACCTCCCACTGAGGACAGCCCTGCAGGAAGGACCAGGGCAGCACTGGCAGCACAGCACTGCAGGGAGCCAAGCACAGGTCCAGCTGAGTCAAGGTTTTAGACCCAAGGTGGCAGGGCCAGCAGCCAGCTGGAGGGACCCCAGAACACCAGCAGCTGTGGTGATTCCAGAATTATCAACACAGACATGCCTAGGACAAAGTGAGAGGTTAGTGCCCTATGGACTTTGGGACCAGTATTTGGGGAACGCTTCTGGCTTCCTCCCCTGGGGGATAGAAGCTGCTGAGGAGACACACCATTTTGTAGTTTTCAGAGGCAGCTCCAGCTCCTGGCCTGCAAACTGTAGGGAGATCAGTCTTGGGGGGTAATCGCTCTTGCTTTAACCTCCCTGGATCTGGATTGTGATCTGGGGTGGACGTCGTGGGTGGGTTTCCAGCTTGCCAGAAACGGAAGATGCCCCCTCCACAAGGGGCAAAAGTTCCTGTCTGGTGCCAGGCCATACTGTGGCAACAAGCCCAAAAGTCAAGTAAGTAAGTGGCAACATGCCAAGGCAAAGGAAACAAATTAAACAGAAAAATGCAACCTTAGACTCCTATTTTGGGGGCACAAAGGATCAAAGCATAGAGTGGGAGGAGGACTGTGAGGTCAGCAGTCCTGCTCCAAAAGCCCCAGGGGAAAACATGAGTGGGTTTCAGGTCATAGAAGACCTTAAGAAGGACTTTAAAAATCAAATTAGAGAAGTAGAGGAAAAATTGGGAAGAGAAATGAGAAGGATGCAGGAAATGTATGAAATGAGGGTCAACAGCCTGACTGAGGAAAACAACACCTTAAAAAATAGACTGACTGAAATGGCAAAGGAGGCCCAAAAGGGCAATGAAGAGAAGAATGCCTTGAAAAGTCGAAGTTGCCAGATGGAAAAAGAATCTCAAAAGTTCACTGAGGAGATTCATTCCTTCAGAGTTAGACTGGAGCAAATGGAAGCTAATGACTTTATGAGAAATCAAGGTGCTGTTAAGCAGTTCTAAACAAATGAAAGATTAGAAGGCAATGTGAAATATCTCATGGGAAAAACCACTGACCAGGAAAATAGATCCAGGAGAGACAATGTAAAAATTATTGGACTACATGAAAGCCATGATCAAAGAAAGAACCTAGACATCACCCTTCAAGAAAATCTCAAGGAAAATTGCCCTGATGTTTTAGATCCAGAGGGCCAAATAGAGTTTGAAAGAATCCACAGATCACCTCCTGAAAAAGATCCCAAAAAGAAAACTCCCAGGAATATTATAGCCAGGTTCCAGAATCCCCAGATCAAGGAGAAAATACTCCAAGCAGCCAGGAAGAAACAATTTCAATATTGTGGAAACACAATCAGAATAGCACAGGACCTGGCAGCTTCTACACTGAGGGAATGAATGGCATGGAATATGATATTCCAGAGGGCAAAAGAACTGGGATTGAACCCAAAGGTCACCTACCCAGCAAAACTGAGTATTTTTTTCCAGGGGAAAATATGGTCATTCAGTGGAATGGAGGTCTTTCAAGCATTCTTGAGGAAAAAAACAGAGTTGAATAGAAAATTTGACAACCAGACACAAGAAGCAGGAGATGCCTGAGAAGGTAATCAGGGAAAAGAAATCAAAAGGAACTTATCAAAGTTGAACTATTTACATTCCTATATGGAAAAACAATAACTGTGAGTGATGATATCTTTCTCACTATGAAAATAATGGAAGAAGGGTGTGAGGTCATATGAATACATATGTGAATGTGTGTGTATATGGATAGAGGGCATAGGTTGAATTTGTTGGGAAGGGAGGATACTTAAGGGATGAAATGAGGTGAGACAGGAAAGTGGCAAGAGGAGATGGGGAGAGACAGGGTAGGGTAAACTATCTCATGTAGAAGAAGCAAGGGGAAGTGGTTGCAAGGGAGGGGGAGAATAGGAAGGCAAAAAGGCAAAACCACATTCTCATTGAATTTGGTTCAGGGAGAGAATGACATACATACTAAGTGGGATATCTCAACCTGCAGCAGAATAGGCAAAGGGGTATGAGAGGAGGGAAGATGGATGGGAGGGCATCCTTGGGGGGAAGGGAGGTTGGAAGTACCCACTATAGAAGAGGGACAGGATCAAGTAGGGAATGGACCAGGTGGGGGTGGGGAATGAGTGGGAGGGAATTATAAGCAGCCTTGTACAATATATCTACTATGATAATGTTTTGCATAGCTAGACATGTACAACATATACTGAATTACTTATCTCCCCAGAGGGAATGGGTGACAAGAGAAGGAAATGGATCTGAAATTCGAGGTCTTAAGATTAAATGTTTCAAATATATATACATACTATTATTAATACTCTTTTGCTTGTAATTGGGAGATAAGATGTGCAGGCATTGTGACACAAAGATTCACCTTCCTCTCTTCGAAAAGTCAAAGCGGTTATGGGAGAAGGTATGGGAGAGAGTAGATTGGAGGAAGCGATATCTTGTGGGACTGCTATTCTGGGAGGTTGGGTAGGGGAATAACGGAGCGGGGGAAATGATAATAACTCAAAATCTGGCGGAAATGAATGATGTAAAACATAAGTTAATAAAGCCTTTGTTTAAAAAAAAAGAAAAAGAAGTGGAGCTTAGAGGAGTTCAATAAGTAGCTCAGGGTCCCACTGCATCAGAGGAAGGAGTCAGTCTCAGGTTTTCCTGACTCCAAGTCCAGTACTCCATTCATCCTACAAATTATCTGCCATAACCAATGGAAAATTATCCCACATGTGTACATATGCTCCTCTTTTCTTATCATGTTATTTATGTTGTTTGATTGGATATTCTTTTTTAACTACTCTATAAGCCAAAATTGTGAATAGGAGTTTATACCAAGAATATCTTGGATTTTGGGGGAGGTCTTATTCTGACTTCATAGATGGGGACAATTTGATTCAGCGGCCATGCTAAAGCAGGCAGCGTGGAGTGCTTTAGTCCCTGGTCAGACATCTAAGTCACCAAGGCCATCCTTTGCCTTCTGTCACCTCTAGCCATCTTGATTTTTGCCTTCCCATTGGATTTTCATGACTCTGGAAGAGACAGTGATGTTGACAACTTTGTGCAATTCTGTCCAATTCACAAGCAAGTCAAGGCACTACCCTGCAATTTCACTGGTCCTCTTAAAAAACAAAGTATGAATAATAATGATATATTTGAGTATGGAACCAGGGGAAATATTCATCATACAAAAATATATACTTTAAAAGAAACTGCATCCATATAGAAATAACTATTTCTCAGAGGAAACTGAGGTAGAAAGATTAAGTGACTTACACAGACAGGGTCACATAACTAGTAAATGTCTGAAATAGGATTTGAACTGACATCTTCCTACTTCCAAATGCAAATGTCCTTTTCTGCTGAGGCTCCTAACTGCCTTTGTAAGAGCAATTAAAATAGCTTGAGGACACTACCTAGGAAAATAGGTGATTGCTCCACCTTTAGAGGAATATGATAAATGTTGTAAACATTTAACAAAAATTGTCCCTTTTGTTTGGGAGGGGAAGGGAAGGGTTATAGTGAAGAGAATGAAGTGAACCGAAAGGCAGAAAACTGTTTTATGGGCCTCCATAAAATCCCCAAGTTAATTTTCTCTGAGTGTGATTTTCAAGTTCAGCTGCATTCTTTGGTTAACTTCAGTGACTCGTAGATCAATCTGGTTGTTAAATTATTATTGCTTGATAATTTACTACTTCTTCAAGCATTACTCTTTCACAGACACCAAATTATATTTGAATGTAACCCAGCTGCAAAATCTGAAATGTGTAGTGGCCCTCAAAGGCTTTAATTATGGAACTCAAGTGTAACCTGATCTTGGGCTCATTTATGACATCAATGATCACAACACCCTCCTTCCCTACCTCCCTTCTTTCTGTATATATCCCACTGAATGCCATTAAATACTCCATTGAGTTTAAATTCTTAGCATTAGTATTTGAGTGTTTGTATGATGCTGCTTTCAAGTAGTTAGCATACTTGTTATGGCATTATTTGTATGATTCTCTTCTCTCTGTTCTGAGAGTCTTTGTTATATCTGAGGCTCTTGTATTTTGGTCTCTATGTCTTTGTGTTTGAAAAATTTTTGTCTGTAAAATCTCACCACTGTAAAAAGTCTTATAGCAGATAACCTTCTGATAGCAAAACATTTCTTTTTTAGGACCCAGTATCAGTAACTCTCCTAAGCTGCATTGTCTTGTTTTTATTGATGAATTTGATTTTTTCTACCACTTCATTCTGGAATCTATCCTTCCCTTCCACCCAGTGAGCCTTCCCTTAACAAAATAGAGAAGGGAAAATTGATTCAACCAACTAATACATTGATCACATCTGATAATATATGGGGAAATTTCATATCCATATTCCCACCTCTGCAATGAAGTGAAGGATATGCATTTTATTACTTCTTCTCTTAGGCCAATTTTAGTTTTTATAAATATACAGCATTCATTTCAATTTTGTAGTTCTTATGTATATTGCTTTCCTGATTCTGTTAGTTTGCATTCTTCATATTCGCTATTTCTTACAATGTGTGGAAAAGACAGAGCCATTACTTAAATCAGGAAAACCTGCATTTAAATTGTATCTATACATACTGGATTTACCTTCTTGGACAAGTTGCTTAATTGCTCAGTACTCAAAATATAAATTTTAGAGATGGTGTCATTTACACTGTGTAGAGGGTTTCCTCACATGGGAGTTTCCAATACCAGTAATATCATAGGATTAATTGCTATATCTGGATACAATAGTAAATCAATAACTGTTTCGCATGGCACATATGAATATTGTAGATGAACCGATGTATGATTATTGCAAAAGTTGGATGACAAAGAAGCAACTTGGCCTTACTGATAGAGTACTGGAGCTAAGAGCAGAGAGCTCTGGTTTCAAATACTACCTTCCTGGCCAGCTCCACAACCATAAGTAAGTCACCCTCTCTGAGACTTAGGAAGCTCTCTAAGTCCTATCTACTATTACAGGCAGGCTATGTATGATCTGCATTTGGCAAAGGAGTTCACTTGCCAGAGAATTTGCAGGTCATTGTCATTTAAAATTCCATTGAATGCTTTCATTGAATTGTTTACAAAGTTCTGGAAATGAGGAAATATATCAGTAAGCTTCATAAATAACAAATAAAGAGAACAATTCTCCATACACAAATTGGTGAATGCATGTAATTAGGGATTCATAAAGTCAATAGAATCAAGAAAAGGCATATCAATATACATTGCTCAGAAGCAGATCTAGTGTCTACCCCTTATGTATTCACACTTTTTACAGCACACAATGAGTACCACATATAATCCTATATATTCTACTGCAATAAAAAAAGCAATCCCTAACTTGGAAGAAAAAACCCTCCTTCATCCAAAATGGATATCGTTGGTTTGTCCTGCTGCAGAGAATACAACCATGAGAAAAATATTGCTTTGAGTTTTGAGGATTTTAATTTCTTAGAGCATGGCAAATTAAAATGCAAATATCCCTTAAGGAATTCTTAAAAGAATGGAGGGAGGTGCTCCCTATTGCCTACAGGATGACATACAATGTCTCTTTTTGACATTTAAAGCACTTCCACAATTTAGCTACAGCCTACCTATCAGAATAATTATTCCCTTTCACTCATTCTGTGAACCAGCCAACCAAGACTGCTTGATGTATCTTGCACACAGTATTTTATTTTCTACTTTCAAGGCCTTTGTGCAAGCTATTCCCCATACCAGAAACATATTCCCTTTGTACTTCTACATGTCAAAATCCCTAGCTGCCTTCTGAACTAAATTCAAGTTGTTGTTCTTGTTCAGTTGTTTTGATCATGTACTAGATACTAGATAAACTAGGCAAAGATACTAGAGTGGTTTGCCATTTGTATTCATTTTATAGATGAGTAAACTGAGACAAGCAAGATTAAGTGACTTGTCCAGGGTCACACAGTTAATAAATGAAGCCTGATTTGACCTTAGGTCTTCCTGACACCAGGACCAGTGCTCTATTCACTGCACTATCTACCACCTTCTAAATGAAGGTGTTCCTTATTTCCCTAGCATCTAACCCATCACCCCTACCACCCCTTACCTTGAATTTATTGTATATGTACTTTTAAGAAGAAGAGTGACTTAAGAAGAGTGACCATAGCATGGAGCATACATGGGTACAGACTTAGGCCCTGGTTAATTCAAATGTCACATGAATTCTGGTTGGGTCACCCGTAGTACATTAGCTATTTCTAGGGGATGTATGGGATGTTGGACCAGCCTTACTCTTCACACATACTCCATTGGAGGGCCTTTGTTACACTTAAATGTTTGCGCCTATAGAATATCAACTCTATGAGAGAAGGTATTATTTTTGGTTGTTTTGGTCTTTGTATAAATCCCCAGGTCCTAGTATAGATCCTGGCCAAAGTAGCTACTTTATAAGTGCTTTTGTTCAATAGATTATCAGGAAAAATAAAAAAATGCAATCTTTCATTTGTTCTACAACTTTAATATCTAGTATTTTCATTATATTAAATTGAAGCTTGAAATTGTTATTCATTTATTAATTCATTTGTATAGCAAAAATTTTCTTTTGTCTACTTGAATGTTTGTTAGTATATTTTTCTCTGTATCTATCTCTGAGTCTGTCTATATATTTGCTCACTCTCTCTGTCTGTCTACCTTTCTGTCTATCCATTTGTCTGTCTCTTTATTTACAGGCTTACTCACTCATTTCTGTGTGTGTGTGTCCCTCCCTCCCTCTGTCTGTCTCTCTCTGACTCTCTGTCTCCCTGTCTTGATTTCTCTCTGTGTCTCTGTCTCTATCTCTGTCTTTCTTTACTTGCTTCAACAGTCATATAGTTAGCTGCTCTGAAGAGCTTTATGTATATCTTGGCCAGTGATATCCTCAACATTAAAAAAATATATATCTGCAAATACCTTATGGGAATCAAGTATAAGTTTTCCAATAGTGTACCATCTAATCATATACACACATACTATATATATATATATATATATATATATATATATACACATATATATGTATGTGTATGTATGTATGTATATATATGTATATATACATATATATTATATGTGTATGTGTGTGAATATTTATATATATGTGTGTGTGCATTTACATACATATATATATACTACATATATATATATATATATATACATGCACAAATATATGTGTGGCCACATGAATTTAATTATATGTCGTTACATATAGTTTCAATAATCACCACTAATTAATAATTAATCCAAGCAAACTTGCATGATACTTTTGTCATAATAATTTATATAATGTTAATGTCAGACAGGTGATTAGCTCTGCTGGCCTACAAAGGGATGTAGGATGATAAACTTCCAGCTAGAAGAAACATCAATCACAATTTAGTAAAACCACCTCATTTTATAGTTGAGAAACAGGTCCAGGGAGTTTAAATTATTTTTTCAAAGTCATAGTAAGCATCAGAGTAGAATTTGAGTCCAAACCTGATTCTAGATACAGTGGTCTTTCCACTATGCCATGCTGCCCTAATTAAGTCTTTACTTGACTTTTTCCCCCTCTCTCTCTGTGCTTGTGTATCTGCTTTTATTTCTTTTTTTCTGAAAATCTCAAGTAGGCTTCATGATGGATTCAAACATGTTGGACACCTAGGCTTCAATCAAGTCAGCAAACATTTATTAAGCACCTGCTGAAAGCCAGGCTCTGTTTTAATAAGTGCTAGGAGATCACTTCCCCAGTTACCTGAAGAAAATCACATTTTTTAGGAACAAAACATCGGAGAGAATAATGAAAGCAGAGATGGGAGAAAAAGGAGAAATAAAAATAACTTACTTCCTTGATAATTTTGCCCACAGCTGGCCATGCTTTCAGATACAACCTGGAAGCAGGAGCCCACTCAGGCATACAGAATAAAGCCCACTCACTGAACCATCAGAACTACAGGCTGTAGGAAGATGGCAAAGAATCACTGATTGCTATTCACAGAGCAGGTGTGAACCTTATCTAACAAAAGAAAAGGAAATGGGAGGTGGGAGGTTTTTTTTTTTTTTTTCTCTTGCCTTTGAAGAAGAGATAGAATTTTCCCAGGGTTTTTGGTACCTGATGCTGAGTTAATATTATTTTAAGGAGAGCAATACTAGATGTAGAAAAAAGTACAATTCTATACTATTGCGTCTGTGCGTTCACTTAGCAATCTAAATCAATCTATGATATTTTGGAAACTGAAGTCATTAAAAAAAAAAAAACCTGCAGGTTATGAGTCATCAGGAAGTACAAGGTGAGGAAACAAAGAGAAACACACAAATCAAATCAAGTTAGGACTACCAAAATTCTCCTTTAAAAGTTACCCCTGGGAGTTTATCTATGGGAAATGAGTATCCTAAATTCCCCAATACACACACACACACACACACACACACACACACACACTTTAAAGTGGGGAAAATACCAAGTACAGAAATTAAGTGCTAGGCAAAGCAAAAGAAGAAAAAAACAGAAATTCCCAAAGACAATTTTCTAAATTCTAATGGTATAGGATAGATCCACTAAGAAGTCAAATCAACTATATCTTATTTGTACTTTTTTTTAAAGGGAGCAAGACAAATGCCAGAAATTGTAGAGTAAAAAGAACTGCCTTGAGCCATTGCAAATATAATCCTTCATAGATGGTATGGAATTTAAGACAATTCTATATTTATCACATCCACACACAAAATACCCCACATGCCAGCATACATGTGCATGCACACATATACATACCAAACATATATACATTTTAATTAAAAATAGTAACTCTAGAATCAAAATATTGTAGAAGAAATCAGGTAATCTGGGTCCTAATTCCAACTTTGAACCTTTACTTGCTACATGAATTGAAGGAGACATTACACCTTTAGGGACCTAAATTTCCATTTGGATTGGCCTATGTAGTTTGTTGCAGAATTTTCACAAATGTGATCTCATTTGATCCTTACAATAATCCTGTTAAGGTGTCAGGAATATGGTATTACTACATCCATTTTTCACATTAAAAAATCTCAGAGAAGTTAATTAGCTTTCCTTAGGACCCAGTGCTAGTGAAAAAGGAAGCCAAGATTACAATCGTGGTCTTCTGATTGCAATGAGGTTTAATTAATCCATACATCAGGTAATCAACAAAAATGCATTAAGCACTTGCTATGTGCCAGTGTTTTACAGAGTACCACATGCCACTGGGATACAAAGAGAATTTTTTTTTAATTTGCCCCTCAAGGAGCTTAAATTCTATCTAGAGATCACATTTGCCCCCCAAAATAGACAAAGTATATACAAAATAAATAGAAAATACATCTTTTATTGTGGGAATGGGGGTATGAAAAAGAAACAGAAAAAACTATCAGAAGTTGGATCATGAACTGAGCTTTCAAGGAAATTCAGAATTCTAAGAGGTAGAGGTAAGTAGAGTGTATATTCTAAGCAAGGGTCAGTTTATGCACGTAAAATGATCTATATGAGGAACAGCAAAGAGTCTAGTTTAGAGGAAGCACAGAATGAATGAAAAGGAAAAATGTGTAATCATTCAGCATTATTGGTTCTATTCTGATTGGAAAGGGACTGGCATAGGAGATGGAATGATGATTAGTGGAAGATCATATATGTGAATGAAATAGTTAACCATAGAAAACAATCACTACAAGAATGTTAAGAGTCCATAACATAAGTAAGTGAAATTATTTCAGGTAGGTAAATTTTGTGTTAAAAGATGGTATGTCTTTGGGTTATTTCCTTCTCTAGCCCAAGTTATTTTAGGTTTGATTTTTCTTTCCTATGACTTAAATGTAAAAGTGATTATGTAGTTATGCACTGACTATTTAGCCACCATAATAAAGAGTGAAGTTTTACATTAAAACAAAAGATGGAATGTCATGTCAAAGAGAATGTAAATGGTGTTATGAGCCCTACCTCAAATGGCAGAGACAAGAGGGATTATTTAATTTTTGTTTGTTTTGTTTTGTTTTTATCAGACTAGGGAGTTGATACAGGCCATCATAGGGTGATACCACCTATTTGATGAAAATAATATTTGAAAAGATGCATTAAAATCAGCTTTTTTGCTGTAACATAAGGAACATGGGACCTTTTCCTCACTTGCAGATCCAAAATGTTGTCTCCCCCATTGTGAGCTCCTTGAGAGCAGACTTACTTTTTTCTATTTGTACTCTTCAGAATTTAGCACAATGTTTTGCAAATAGTAAGTACTTAATAAATGATTCCTTAATTACTAACTAGTAAATGCTTAGTTATATAAATATATAAAGAAATTAATGTTTAATAAATGCTTCCTTTTTTTCCTTCCTATTTTCCTACCATTTTTCCTTTCTTCTGTACTTTGTCTCCTTATGGTTCTAGCCAGACATGCACAAGGGTCTGACATTCCATCCCCTTTCCTATGGCCTCTGTAGTCAACACAGTCATGCTATGTCAACCTCTACCCCATCTATCTTCTTTCCTATTTCAGTCTGTGCATTTGCTTCTTCCTTCATTTGCTTATCTCAGCAGAAGAGAATTTGACAAGATTGTGCAAAGACCAGCCCCTATTACTTTGTGAATGGACCATTCCAGTAGCATGGAAGGAGTTTCATTCTGTTCTCTAAGCTCAGAAATGCTCTCAACTTCATCAACATGAAGCATTTATTAAGTGTCAATATTCACATGATTGTGTAGGCACTCTCTAGAGCAAGTTAATCAAATCCAGTCTCCTAGCTGAGGACATAAATTATTTATCAAGCATTTACTACAGGGGTCCTCAGCCTTAAAAAAAATGATTTACTTTTTATTTCCCTCAAGTTAATAAATCAGAGGATCTAGCCACAAGTTTGAAAGAACAAAATGGGTGCTGACAGCATAGGACTGGTGATAGCAGAAAATTGAAAGTGTTCTTACTTGATATTGTGGGGAAATGGACCATTCTGATGCCTTCCCACTATATCCTTCTCACCAGGAAAAACTGCCTAATGGTTCACACCTGACTAATTGGTCATTTTAAAGCTACTGGCTGCCTAGATTGGGGTTAGTGGCAATGGAAATTAAGGCTCCTGACTAGAAGGAGCTTAAAATCTAAAGTTGTTTTGTTTGCTCTAGCCATAATTTTGCTTCTATTAGTACTAGGAATTTCTGGTGTGGAACTTCTCTCCATTTTTGCAGATCAGCAATTTTCTTTAGTTTACAATCTAAGAGCATTGTCTGAGGGGCACTGAGAGGTTAAGTGAATTTTGCAGGGACACATAACCAGTATATGAAGCCAGCTCTTCCTAACTGTAAGACCAGTCCTCTATTATACCATGTTGTCTCTAAAATCTAGTAAAAGTGACTTTAGTAAAAGAAGTGAATGATCTATCTTTAAGAGGACTGAGAACTCCCTCCACCTAGACAAATCATAAGTGTCATAATTAGTCTCTAAAGACTGAATTCCAGTCATTATGGCTGGATGCCTCTATACATATGAAACACTAAACACACAAACACACACACACAGAATAAAATCAAGTCATTTGACTTCAATAGATAAATGGACATCGATACACAGTCAGTTTTGAAGGGCAGTTTAAAAAGTTTAAAAAGGGCAGCAATTACCTTCTAGATCCAAATGAGAGGAAAGAAAAAGGAACTCATCCACCAGGAATCATAAATTCTGAATAAACATGGAAATTTACATAGAGTTACACTAGACAAAAGTTTTTGTAACTCCCAGGAAACAGGCTGTAAGGTTCATTAAGAATTGTGAAAATACTTTTAAAAATCTAGGAGTCAAAATAATGATGGCTTACCATAACTCTCCGTCAAACATAGTACCATTTCTGTGAGTCATGGACAATGTGGGGAATTGAAGGGTTCATAGAGAAATATGCATACCCTGTTGGCTACTATAGGGGATTCTGAATGTCATAAGAGATTTATTAGGTATGGCTTTTTCATTCCATAATTAAATATGTCAAATACTTAAATAATATTAATATTTAGGGATATCCAAATATTTTCTCTTATATTTAGTGATACTGATGCCCTACAATGTACTCAAAAGCATATTTATTTATGCACAGAGTTTGCTTATCTCAGGGCTAGATGCATACATTTTTAACAGCTGACCTGCTCTTCAGGGGGAGGGGAAAAATCCTCCCTTTTTCTGTATTATTCCATCTACTCTGTAGCTATCCAGACCATTCCCTTGTTTATCTACTCATTACTGTGACTGAAAATGGGTTTGTCAGGAGAAATATAATTTAAGAAAATAGAAATATGCTTGGAAGGTATCTTGATAACTCAGCAAATACAAAATAACTTTTTCTTCCCACCTCCACATTACCCCCACCAAGGAGATAAATGCAGGCTTATACTTCCTTTTAGAAGGGCACATTTTTGCAATGGCTTTCACAGACAGGCTAATCCTTAAAAGTAAGCCCAGGACAGGACAGGACTTATAGGTCATGTCTACATAGAAGGAGCCAAATTATTTGAAAGTGAAAAAAAAGTGGTGGAAAAGGTGATTTTGTTATCTAATATTACAAAACTGATCTATTTTGCTTTTGAACAGACTAGTATCAACTGTTATTCTCCCTAAAAATAGGATAATAATAAAACAATTAAATTGATTTGGTATTTCATCACTTTAGCTTTATCTCCATTGCCTACTCTCTGGCTTCTGATTATAGCTAATTGACAGGTATAATTTAGAAAATGAGAACTCCAAGGAACCTAGCTATATAAATATACCATTTAAATGAAATAATTCTATAGTTAAATCATATATTATTCATATCGTACGTGAAAGGAACCATTTGCTATTTTGTAGAGTCAAAGGTTGCAGTTTCCTCTTCTAATGAGTTGTTGTTAGTTTTTTGTCATTGTTGTTGTCATTGTTTTACTTTCCAGTAATTGCTTAAATAGCCTGGGCCTCAGTTTCTTTGCGTTGAAAATGGAGGATCATTCATTTAAAACTGGAATGGACTTGGAGATCACATAATCTAACCAAATTCATTTTACAATTGAAGACACTGAGGCCAATAGAGGTTAAATGATTGGAAATAAGTGTCAGAGGTAGCATTTGACCCCAGATGCAGTTATTCTAAATCCAACATGCTTCTCATAAAACTTTTCTGCCTACATGAAGTCTAAAGTATGATTGAGACTTATCGGCTTGTTGTAACTTACTTAAAGTTCAAGGATTACTTGCTCAATATCATTCATCATTTTCAAGTGACTGTCCACCCACAAAACCATTGGTTTTCCTCTTAACTGGATATGCCTAGGCATGCACCCAGAGAAGTCAGGTAAACAACACCTTCCTTCTAAAATACCTTGGGTGAATTCTTAGGACTAGGTGAACTCTTTCAAATGTGTGAGTATGTCTTGTATTGTCAGCTCGGTGATAGGAACTTGGAGTCAGGAAGTCCTGAAACATTGCCTCAGACACTTAATAATACAGTGGCTCTAGGCTAGTTACTTAGCTCTCTCAGTCCTAGCTTCCTAATTTGCAAAAATGAGATAATAATAGCATGTACTTCTCTGGCATATTGTGAGGGTCAAATAAAATAATATTTTTAAAGCACTTTGCAAAACTCAAAGCTTTATAGAAATATTAGCCAATAGCTACATTTCTGTGCTATTTGTGTGAACACATGTCCTGGCATTGAAGAGGAATTACAACTATAACATCAATGACTCTAGACAATTGAACACCAGTTTGATGATGGAATCCATAAACTTATCCTTGATTTGTGCTGTTCAAAGGAAATGGAAAACGTCCTGGGAAGGTAGAAGAAAATAGGAGGAAAAAAGTGAGAGAGAACCTCTGGAGCAAGAGTTTTTAACCTGGGGACTGAGAACATTTTAGTTTGCTTGTTTGTTTTTGTTTTGTTTTGTTTCCCTTAGGTGTTTTTCATTATAACTGGTTTCCTCTTTATTCTTGTATATATTCTTTTTTGCACTTTATTTTATTTTTTTTTTTATATTTGAAACATTTAATGTTACGACCTCAAATTACAGATCCATTTCCTTCCTCCCTTGTTGCCCCTTCCCTCTTGGGAGATAAGTAATTCAGTATATGTTGTACATGTCTAGCTATGCAAAACATTATCATAGTAGATATATTGTACAAGGCTGCTTATAATTCCCTCCCACTAATCCCACCCCCACCTGGTCCATTCCCTACATGCTCCTGTCCCACTTTTATAGTGGGTACTTCCAACCTCCCCTCACCCCAAGGATGCCCTCCCATCCATCATCCCTCCTCCCATCCCCCTTCCCCCTATCCTGCTACAGGTTGAGATATCCCATTTTGTATGTATGTCATTTTCTCCCTGGACCAAATTCAATGTGAATGTGGTTTTGCCTTTTTAGCCTTCCTTATTCTCCCCTTCTTTTGCAACCACTTCCCCTTGCTTCTTCTGCATGGGATAGTTTACACTACCCTGTCTCTCCCCATCTCCTCTTGCCACTTTCCTCTCTCACCTCATAATTTCATCCCTTGAGTATTCTCCCTTCCCAACAAATTCAACTTATGCCCTCTATCCATATATAACTGTAACCATATACACACACATTCACATATGTATTCATATGACCACACCCCCTTCTTCCATTATTTTCATGGTGAGAAAGATATCATCAGTCGCAGTTATTGCTTTTCCATATAGGAATGTAAATAGTTCAACTTTGATAAGTTCCTTTTGATTTCTTTTCCCTGATTACCTTCTCAGGTATCTCTTCCTTCTTGTGTCTGGGTGTCAAATTTTCTATTCAATTCTGGTTTTTTCCTCAAGAATGCTTGAAAGTCCTCTATTCCACTGAATGACCATATTTTCCCCTGAAACAAAATACTCAGTTTTGCTGGGTAGGTGACCCTTGGGTTCATTCCCAGTTCTTTTGCCCTCTGGAATATCATATTCCATGCCCTTCAATCCCTCAGTGTAGAAGCTGCCAGGTCCTGGGCTATTCTGATTGTGTTTCCACAATATTGAAATTGTTTCTTCCTGGCTGCTTGTAGTATTTTCTCCTTGATCTGGGGATTCTGGAACCTGGCTATAATATTCCTGGGAGTTTTCTTTTTGGGATCTTTTTCAGGAGGTGATCGGTGGATTCTTTCAACCTCTATTTTGCCCTCTGGATCTAAAACATCAGGGCAGTTTTCCTTGAGAATTTCTTGAAGGGTGATTTCTAGGTTCTTTCTTTGATCATGGCTTTCAGGTAGTCCAATAATTTTTAAATTGTCTCTCCTGGATCTATTTTCCAGGTCAGTGGTTTTTCCCATGAGATATTTCACATTGCCTTCTAATCTTTCGTTTGTTTGGATCTGTGTTTTCCTCAGTTAGGCTGTTGACCCTCATTTCATACTTTTCCTGCATCCTTCTCATTTCTCTTTCCAATTTTTCCTCCACTTCTCTTATTTGATTTTTAAAGTCCTTCTTAAGGTCCTCTATGGCCTGCAACCCACTCATGTTTTCCCCTGGGGCTTTTGGAGCAGGCCTTCTGACCTCACAGTCCTTTTCCTGCTCTATGCCCCCAAAATAGGAGTCTAGGGTTGCATTTTTCTGTTACCTTTGCCTTGGCATGTTGCCGCTTAATTACTTGACTTTTGGGCTTGTTGGCACACTATGGCTTTAAGGCCAGATAGAGGAATTTTCGTCCTGAACGTGTAGGGGGCCACTTCCGTTTCTGGTAAGCTGTAAACCCACCCACGACTTCCACCCTAGATCACAATCCAGATCCAGGGAGGTTAAAGCAAGAGCGATTACCCCCCAAGACTGATCACTGGATCTCCCTACAAATTTGCAGGCTGGGAGCGGGAGCTGCCCCTGAAAACTACAAAATGGCATTTGTCCTCAGCGGCTTCTAGCCCCCAGGGGAGGGAGCCGACAAATTCCCTAATACCAGGCCAAAGTCCATAGGACACTAACCTCTTACTTTGTCCTAGGCAAATCTATGTTGATAATTCTGGAGTCGCCACAGCTCCTGGTGTTCTGGGGTTCCTCCAGCTGGCTGCTGGCCCTGCCGCCCTGGGGCTAAAGCCTCAGCTCATGCAGACCTGGGCTCGGCTCAGCTCCTGCGCTCTGCGCTCTGCACGCTTCCAGGTCGCAGACCGCTGCGCTGGTCCTTCCTGCAGGGCTGCTGGGCTGTCCTCAGCGGGAGGTTAGTTTCTCTGTGTCGTTCTGTGGGTGCTGGGGCTCCAGAAGTTGTTCAGAGTCCCCTTTTACATAGTTTGGGGGGAATCTGGGGGCAGAGTGGCTTGAATGAGCTGTTTCTACTCCGCCATCTTGGCTCTGCCTCCTCTTTTTTACATTTCAAAGTTTTTGGGGAAGTCTATAGGCTTCACTAGTGAAAAGGCCTGTGTCACAAAACAGATTAAGAATCTCTGATTTAGATAAAGCATAAGAACTTCAGATACAAACCTGCTTAGAAGGAATAGAGAAACAGAGCCAGTAAGAGGAGTTAAGAGACCCAGAGTCTGGCTATATTGTGCTTCCTTCTGTACATTCATATAGCCCTCAAGAAAAGAAGAAGCTAAGGTCTGAAGTAGAAGTAGATGATAACTGTGATTTTGGACTGGTCCTTGGAGAGACAACCAAAGGAAACAAGTTGGCTTGAGCATTTTGAAGCTCAGGTATCAGCCTTTTCTATTGGGAAAAATTGAACTTACTCCATATTCATCATCATATTGGCCTGCGTATTTCCATGTGTCTCCTTGTCCCTTATGTCTCCATATCTTTTTGTTTATTTGACATTAAATCTAGCCATGTGACCTTGGGCAAGTCAGTTAACCCCAATCGCCCTGCAAAAAATTAAAGAAAGAAAACCAATGGATAGAAGCATAGTAATCAAACCCCACAAAGGACTTATTTACCATTTATACATAGATATTTCACTCCATAATCTGACTCATTAAGTAAGATTTTCTTAACTTTTTTCTTTTTTTGGCATGGATTCCCTTGGCAGGAGGTGAAGTCTATGGGATTCCTCAGAATAATATTTTGATTTTTTTCTTATGCATAAAATAACATACATTGTATTGCAAAGAAAATCAATATATGGAAATTTATATCAAAATGAGGGGAGGGGGAATATCATTTATGGAGTCCTTATTAAGAACATGTGAATAAGGAAAAGAGCCAGATTAAAGGCTAGATAAAGATGAAGCCAATGCTTGATACTGCTTTAAGGACTAAAGATATATTTCCTCTCCTTATTATAATGGTCTAACCAACTTCTCCCCATAATACTTAACAATTGCATGATGCTCTCTAGCTTCCTAACCAATGCCCCATGCTCCAGACCTTTCCTGACTTCACATTTAAAACCTATCTAAACTGACCTATCTTGCATTTTATTCCTCAGAGTGTGAATAATTAATCCTTTGCATATGTTCCCTGTGATGGGTTCTCTTAGTACTAATGGGTCTCACACATCACAAACTTTTATATTAGCAGTCTTCTGCATATACCTCCTTAACCCAAAGAAGAGACTTGAATAATATGTGTAATCCAAATTCTGTAGCAGGTCAACAAAGAAGGAAGAATGCAAGGAAGGAAGGGAGGAAGAAAGAATGAAAGGAAGCAAGGGAGGAAGGGAGGAAGGAAGAAGGGGAGGAAGGTAGGGAAGGAGGAAAGGGAGGAAGGAAGAAAGGAAGGAAGGATGGGATGGAGGAAGGAAGAAAGGAAGGAAGGAAAGAAGGAAGGAAGGAAGGAAGGAAGGAAGGAAGGAAGGAAGGAAGGAAGGAAGGAAGGAAGGAAGGAAGGAAGGAAGGAAAGAAATACTAAATTCTGACTGTAAGCCGGTGCTTATAACCCTGCTGACTATAACCCTGTGCTTATCTTATTATCTCAATAAATTCTCCCAAGGACTGTGGGAAGTAAGTGATATCCTTATCTATACTTTATAGTTGAGGAAACTGAGGCAGGCAGAAGTCCAGGCTCATATTGTTTCTGAAGGCAAATTTCTGAAAGGCAAAAGTAGGTCCTGAGGGATCTGGAACATTCAGTAGTGTTTACCTGCAGATCCCAAACCTGGGACCAACAATGTCAGATTATTCACTAAATTCAAAAAATATCTTGTCTCAGGATCCTGAGAGATCTTAATCTACCACTGGGAAGTGACTTCATCTGAGAGATTAACAAATATTAGGGGAGGAGTACAAGGAAGATACAAATAGATATTTTTTTTTTCTCTCAAGATCAAATTCTTAATCTCTTTCACTAGGACATCTCTAGTAATTGCCCATTTTCCTTTGGGTACCTCTCTCATACTCCGCAGCTCATTCTCACAGATTCTATATATCACAGGAAATGATATTAAAAAGATTTCTATAAAAAGATAAAATTAATTTTTCACTGCAATGCCCCATCTGAATTTGTGTTTGCAGGTATAACTAAGTCCTGCATTGTGAATAGAAAGTGACTTCTTGATTCTTGTTATTCTACAAAGATGAGGTCCTTAGGGAAATTAAAGAGGGCAGTCAGATTTCATCACCATATAAATCCATGTCACCAAATACTCCATGTGTTATCTATAACAATTTGGTGAGAATATTAGTCTAAAATTAGTTGGACACCCAGGGAAAGAGTAGAGTAAGTACTATGAGTTTGATTGGGGTACTATGGAAATTCTCAAATGATGGTTAAGCAAAGATAAAATCAAGCTTCATGTTTTTGTTTAGCTTTATATTTTCACTTGAAGTCAATTTGAAATTTCCTCTAAAAGTAAATTATTGAATATATGACATGCATATAGGCTCCGTGTGTACGTCTTCTCTGTTTTGTTTTGCAGAAAGAACAAATAAATCTTTACTTTGAAGGAGGTTTATTTGCACCCTATTAAGGACAAAGGTAATATCTCAGTTTTATTATGATAGAGGAGAAAGAAGATATTTGGTTCCTTCTATTCATAATAACGAGAATAGAATCATAGCATATTAGGAAAGTACCGAACTAGGAATCTGAAAATCCCAGTTTCTAGTCTTAGATCTTGTTCCAACTTCCTAACCTCAGGACCTTGGGCAAAAATCACATAGCTTCCCTGATGTTCAATTGTTCAACATTAAGAATATGAAGGAGGGGGCGGAGCCAAGATGGCGGAGTAGAAACAGCTCATCCAAGCCTCTCTGCCCCCAGATTCTCCACAAACTATGTAAAAAAGGACTCTGAAAATCTTCTGGAGCCCCAGCACCCACAGAACGACACAGAGAAGCTAACCTCCCGCTGAGGACAGCCCAGCACCCTGCAGGAAGGACCAGCGCAGTGGTCTGGGAGCCGGCAGCGCGCAGAGTGCAGGAGCCGAGCCGAGCCCAGGTCCACGTGAGCCGAGGTTTTAGCCCCAGGGCGGCAGGGCCAGCAGCCGGCTGGAGGAACCCCAGAACACCAGGAACTGTGGAGACGCCAGAATTATCAACATAGACTTGCCTAGGACAAAGTAAGAGGTTAGTGTCCTATGGACTTTGGGACCTGTATTTGGGGAATGCGTCAGCTCCCTCCCCTGGGGGCTAGAAGCTGCTGAGGAGACGCGCCACTGTGTAGTTTTCAGAGGCATTTCCGGCTCCCAGCCTACAAATCGTGGGGAGATCCAGCGATCAGTCTTGGGGGGTAATCGCTCTTGCTTTAACCTCCTGGATCTGGATTGTGATCTAGGGTGGAAGTTGTGGGTGGGTTTATAGCTTGCCAGAAACGGAAGTTGCCCCCCACACGTTCGGGACGAAAATTCCTCTATCTGGCCTTAAAGCCATAGTGTGGCAACAAGCCCAAAAGTCAAGCAATTAAGTGGCAACATGCCAAGGCAAAGGAAACAGAAAAATGCAACCCTAGACTCCTATTTTGGGGGCATAGAGCGGGAAAAGGACTGTGAGGTCAGAAGTCCTGCTCCAAAAGCCCCAGGGGAAAACATGAGCGGGTTGCAGGCCATAGAGGACCTTAAGAAGGACTTTAAAAATCAAATAAGAGAAGTGGAGGAAAAATTGGAAAGAGAAATGAGAAGGATGCAGGAAAAGTATGAAATGAGGGTCAACAGCCTGACTGAGGAAAACAACACCTTAAAAAATAGACTAACTCAAATGGCTAAGGAGGCCCAAAAGGGCAATGAGGAGAAGAATGCCTTAAAAAGTCGAATTTGCCAGATGGAAAAAGAATCTCAAAAGTTCACTGAGGAGATTCATTCCTTCAGAGTTAGACTGGAGCAATGGAAGCTAGTGACTTTATGAGAAATCAAGATGCTGTTAAGCAGATCCAAACAAACGAAAGATTAGAAGGCAATGTGAAATATCTCGTGGGAAAAA